>CAUYRH010089863.1:0-28139 GCA_963574655.1 Perodicticus potto
CTCCGCCTCCCAAGTAGCTGGGACTACAGGCGCCCACCACAACGCCCGGCCATTTTTTGGTTGCAGCCGTCATTGTTGTTTGGCGGGCCCGGGCTGGATTCGAACCCACCAGCTCAGGTGTACGTGGCTGGCGCCTTAGCCCATTGAGCCACAGGTGCCGAGCTGACCATATACTTCTATGTTTGTTTGTCTTCATTTGTTCTTACTGCAAGTTAACATTTATATGGTAGCCATGGAATTAATTCTATTAGTTATTAATACATTGTTTCAGCAATAAAAGGTTAATGCACCAACATATGGACTTCAGTGCTTTCTACTTTTATTTTACTTATTTGAGTGGATCCTGGATTAATCCTTGAGGGAGGGAGCTTACCTTAAAATAACACAAAACTGGTTAGTAGATATTAGATCTAAGTTCTGATGTTTTTGGAAAATCAAATATCTTTGCAGTGAAATGAATATGATAGGAAATGTCTAATTCTTGTTCAGGAGAGATTTGGCCTTCCTAATTAATATTATTTATTGATGCTGCATATTCTTTGTTTTTCCTACTCTGAATTTCATTTTTTAGTTTTTCATGTATTTGCAAGTTGAAAATTGATTCAAATTAGGACTTTTATGCATTATTGTGGAATTTAATTTCACACATTATAGATTTTGAAATTTATTGTAATCTTGGCTCAGAACTATTGTTCCGAGTCGTAGTGTAATACAGTCTGCTGGTTGAATCTAATTAAGGTGTCGTATCACTTGCATGCAGTATGTATCTTTCCCTGGAAGGTTCTAAAATTCCTCACTTGGGAATAACATTTCCCTTAGTTTTTGGTTTTATTGAAAAACCCAGCAGTATTCGACACACTGCATGTAACTCTTGTTTAAGAGGCAGACTTTGTTTAGCTTTTGCATTTGTTGACTATTTTAACCAAAATGCTCAACTGCAATTTTTAGCATGATTACTAATAGATTGAGTGTTAATCTTATTAATGTCACCTATATTCATTTGCCATCACTGCACTCAAAGACAAGCATGAGTGTGCTCCAGTTCTGGTATACAAATATTAGGGAAATATAAATGTAGTAAACGAAAGTCGAGTAGTTTGAATGTAAAATTGCTTGCTAACAATTATAATTTATAATTTTAAAGAAAATGAGCAAATTGTCTCTTTGTGAGATTATATTTTTGCAATTACAGAGTTGACTGCAGTACTATGATTATGTGTTGGAGAGATCGCCTGCCTTTCTTAGAACCATGTGAAAAATGAACAATTTCAAGTCACTAGAATTCCTGGAATAATCTTACTTAGCTCATAAATTCTCCCCCACCCCACATACGTACTTGAATTTCTCCCACTGTTAACTCTTTCTTGCTCTCAATTTGCAAGGTATTTGTCCCTCAAATAAACAAGAATTCTTTAAAGAATGAACAGAAACAAGGGTTAAGGTGGCTCAGCTCTGGTTGACAGCTAGCCTTTTGTGGAAATTTTCTTCCCCAGAAGAATTGTTCCTTTTGAGGTCTTTTCTACTTGATCTTTGGATATATATTTTAATATTTAAGTAGCCTTTTTTTCTCTACTTAGAAACTTCCTTGGGCCTTCTGGTATTCATAGTACAATAGAAAAAGTACTATATCTCTCTTCTGGACCCTTTTTTGCTCTATAGCAATGTTTTTCAACTTCAGCATTATTGACATTTTGGTCCAGATAATTTCCTTGGGCTGTCCTGTGCATTGTAGGATGTTTAGCAATATCTATGTCTTTATTCACCTGATGCTTGTCATAGCCCCCAAGTTGTGACTATCAAAAATGTCTCCAGACATGGCCAGATGTCTCCTGCAGGACAAATCATCCTCACTTGAGAACCAGTGCCTTATAATATTAAGCAAGTGCCTTGGCTGAGACTTGATTTCTTCATTTGTGTAATGTGGTTAATAATTGCTGCCTACTGCACAGGGTAAAATGCTTGTGTAAGTGTTCTGTGTATGAATAAGAGGGGTTGGGTTGAGCCTGTAGCAAACTCAGCTCTGGACCCTATTTCTGCTAGTATTTCAGTGTAGAGAACGAAGCTGAGAATCTCAGGACATAGAAATGCCTCATAGTTTTATGACTTGCTTGTGGATGATACTCTACAGAGTACATTTATCCAGTTCTTACTGTGTTTCTGGCACTGTGCTAAATGCTTTATTTATGTTAAATCATTGAATCCTAACAAAAGTTCTCTGCACAAGGTACTATTTTTATAGGTGAAGAAACTGAGGCTCAGCAAAGTTAAACAGCTCATCTAAGGTCACACAAGATCTTATAAGTGGTAGATCCTGGATTTGAACCTACGTGATCTGTTTTCAGAGTTTACTCTCTCAGGAAACAGAATCAGAGAGATAAAATAACTTGTGCAAGTTCATGGAGCCAGTAAAAGGTAGAACTGAGATTCAGTCATAACGTATGACTCCAATCTGTTGCTGTTTCCAATATGCAAGACACCACACTTCTCGTTCATTAGTTAGCCTTTTTCTGGGTAGGATTGCTTTCATGGTGCTAGCTTATAGCAAAGCATAGGGGATCTATTAAAAGACAATAGGTGAATTCAAAATGACATGGTAAAAAGGGATGGTAAACAGAGGCAAATAGGAACTTCAGATTAATCTGGTGAAACTCTCTTTATTCAATACTTTGATCTGATTATTTGTTTTTATATTTGGTTTCTGTGAAGTAGGTAAGATTACTTCATTTTGGATGGTAGTTTCTGAACTTAATGGCAGAATGTCTCTTCTATTATGATAAGTCTGATAATGAGCCTATTACTGTATGTGTTGGAGCAGAGTAGAAAAGGCTGGAACCTGGAACCAGACTTGTCCATGGGTGAGCAGAGGCTGATGGGAGGGGGGCAGTGTGAGGAAGCTAAGCCCTTATAGATGATGTATGAGTTTGCTAGTGTTGCTGTAACAAAGTACTTCAGAATGGTGGGTTAAAACAATAGAAGTTTATTCTCTCAGAATTAGGGGACTACTATTCAACTCAGTAGAGAAGATGCCCACAAAGTAAGCAACGAATGGCCTTGTAAACAATCAGTACGAGGGAAGACTGCTCAGAGTACATGAAGGTCCTGACCAGTGAGTAAAGCATGACAGAGGACACTTTGGGAGCAGGTTGTGATCATCAGAGTCTCAGGCAGGTCATGCATGACCATTTAAGCAGCAGGTGGGTTTTTTGTCCCAGGCTGGTCTCCCCATTCTCTTAGGGACCCTGGGAAGAGCAAGCTAAATTGTTTAAGAGACCAGGAAGAACAAGTTAAGTCCCTAGGATTAGAATCATGAGATGCCTTGGTTTTGGGAATAAGGAAAAGCTCAGATAAGGGAATAGGGCCAGTCATGCAGCAACTGTGTCTTACTGCTGAGTCCCAGAGAGCTGGCCAGAGCACCTACAATACTTCCTTCTTAGGGACAAGTGTGGAACTCAAGCAGCACCCAGCCTTCAGGTTGGGGTTCCACTGGCTGTAGAGGAAGGATGGACAGCAAGGAGACATGAATTAGGGGCTTCATTCCTATAATCCCCAACCAAACTTTGTGAATTTCTGACTCTGACAAGTATTACACCTCCTGGCAAGGTATCAATAAGAATAGGCTCTCTAGGTAACATTTGGTGCTTTAGATACAGGGAATAAAAATTTAATAATATTAAGTGCCCTTTATAAAATGAAAGCTACTGTCCTTTCTAGCGAACACTTGCAGGTCAGTCTTTCAGAGAGTCTGAGTTTTGACACTGAACCCTTTTTAAGTTCCTTGGTTGACAGTGCTTCTTTGGGACTTTGATAACTTATTTAACATAATAAAAATTCAGCCTGCTGGATCATCTTGAGACTCTAAATAACTCATACCTGTTTGTTTCTCCCCTTATGTTTAAGCTGGACTGATTTCTCTAAGAATTATATCTTAGACAGTTCATAAGAACAGGGAATCCCACTGCTGGTGTTAGTCAATGGCTTCGCCACACTTCAGCCTTCCAGCTTCATTCAATTATAATTGGTTGGGGGTTTTTTTGTACCTTGTCTTCCTTGGGCTTTAATTTCTCACCCAGAATCTTTATTTCTGTGCATTTTGTCTTCTTTCATTAGTTCTTAAGCCCCTCATGAGTTTGCGGTATCCTAGTTCTTTAGTTTCCACTTGTATCACTAACAATTCTGTAACGAGTGTTATCACTCATAAATTTTTGTATATCAAATTATTTGCTTAGGATAAATTATAAGAAGTGAAGTTACAAGATCAAAGATAGGCAATTTTAAATGCTTTTTATACATATTTCCAAATTTTCAGAAAAGTTTATACTCTCTAGTTGTTTACATAGCAGACTTGTCCCTGAATTCTTACTAATGTTGGATAAATTTTTTTTTTTTTTTTTGAGACACAGCCTCAAGCTGTCACCCTGGATAGAGTGCTGTGGCATCACAGCTCACAGCAACCTCCAATTTCTGGGCTCGAGTGAGTCTCCTGCCTCTGCCTCCCAAGTAGCTGGGACTACAGGCGCCCGCCACAACGCCCGGCCGTTTTTTGGTTGCAGCCGTCATTGTTGTTTGGCAGGCCGGGCTGGATTTGAACCCGCCAGCTCAGGTGTACGTGGCTGGCACCTTAGCCTGTTGAGCCACAGGTGCTGAGCCAGATGAATTTTTTTTAAGTTTTTCAGTTTGATAGATTTTTATTGCTAGATTAGTTGAACATATTTCCTTGTTTCTGGCCATTTAGACATTATTTTTGTGGAATTATTAATACTTGTGAATATCCCTTGTCTATTTTCTTTTGGAATGTACGCTTTTTATCTCATTCCTTCATTTATTCAATAAATATTGAGTATCTTTTATATACTAGGTCAAACACTGTTCTAGGTAAAAAAAAATAGGCAAAATTCTTATGACTAAGGAGTTTATATTCCAATGTAGTGAGGCAGAAAAGTAAATAAATAAAATATAATATGAAAATTGGTGATAAAGATAATAAAGACAGGTAGGTAAGGAAGGGAGGCAGAGAATGTTCTGTGTTATAAAGGTGGTCAGGGGAGTCCTCACTGATATCACAGGTGTTTAAATGGAGACCTGCAGAAGATAATTTAGAAGCTCTGCTGGTATCTGGGGAAAGCACTATAGGCAGAGGAACTATGAGAGCAAAGGCCCCACCTAAGGCAAGACTGTAGTTTGGCAGGTGACGGGGAGAGTTAGGAGGTGAGTGTGAGAGGCAGCAAGGAGTGGGGTGGGTATACAGAGCCTTGGAGCCAAGGTGAGGGATTTGGATTTCATTCTGAGCAAGATAGGAACCACTGAAAAGTTTAGAGTAAAATGACACAACTTGACTCAATGTTTTAGAAGAACATTAATGGTAGTGAGTAGAGACTAGAATTTGGGGGACAGTGGTAGAATCTGAAAGACCAGTTAGTGGGATCCTATTGCGATATGCCAGATGACAGATGCTAGTGGCTTAGATAGGGTTGTGGTGGTGGAAGTAGTAGTATTTCGGATGTATTTTGAATATAAAGCCGAAAAATGTTGCTGAATTGGATAGAGTGTGTGGGAGAAAGAGTAGTTTAAGATGACTTCAAGGATTTGGGTCTGCACAACTGTTAGAAACTGTTATCATTTACTGAGAAGAGGAGAAATATAGGAAGAACAGGTTTGGTGGTGGTGGTGACATCTTCATGATTTGTGAGAGCTATATATGTGATTAAGTAAATTAATCCTTTGTCATTTAGGTAGAAAAGGTTTTTTCTCAATTGGTACGTTTGTCAGTGTTTTATTGGACTGAAATGTCAAATTTTTATTTTGTCATGTATAGTCTTTATAGTTTTTGGCTTTGCTATCATGTCCAGAGAGATTCTAAAAATAGTCACCTATGCTTTCCTTAACTACTCTTCTGGTTTTGCATTTGCATTTAATCCGAGTGGAATTAATTTTGGCATATACAGGGTATTCCAGAGGTTGCCATACATAGGAAATCAACAAACTCCTATTTTTTTTTTTTTTTTTTTTTGAGACAGAGCCTCAAGTTGTTGCCCTGGGTAGAGTGCTGTGGCATCACAGCTCATAGCAACCTCCAACTCTTGGGCTTAAGCAATTCCCTTGCCTCAGCCTTTCAAGTAGCTGGAACTACAGGCGTGCACCACAATGCCTGGCTAATTTTTTGGTTGTAGTTGTCATTGTTGTTTGGCAGGCCTGAACTGGATTTGAACCCTCCCAACTCTGGTGTATGTGGCTTGTGCCTTAGCCACTCGAGCTAAAGGTGCCAAGCCTCCTATTTTGTTTTTATATATATATATATATATATATATATATATATATATATATGTTTTTTTTTTTTTTTTTACATTTTTACAATAGTCTTTTATATTTTACACATATTATGCTATGAATTTATAGGGAATAGGTTCCAACAGGTCAGGGTCTTTTCCATTGGCTTTACAAAGTGCACTATGCCTATTATGCCATGAATTCCCAAGGAATAGGTTCCAGCACCTTTTCACTGGTTCTCACATGTGCTACACAGTATGCCTGTTATGCCATGAATTCATTGGGAATAGGTTCCAGCAATTCAGGCTCCTTTCCATTGGTTCTCAGAGTGTGCCTCTCTGGATAGTGCCAGCTTCAGTTGAACCCAGGTACATTTCTCTTTGTCATCCTCCCTTTTCCGATCATTTTTCTTCATGGATTTCTTCATGGCTCTTAGAATGCTTAATATGCTCTATAGGAACAGTAATCCTTTTGGCAAGAATCTTGCCCTTAACTTGTTTGTTTACAACAAGCCAGCAGCATGCTGAGTAACATTATAGACTCTTCCAGTTTTGCCATGGTTACATTTTCTGGTATGCCTTTTGGAAAAGTACCCATTCCCTTGATGTCTACAGTATCATCTTGTAGATTCACATCTGTGTAGTCAGAGGAACAACTCTGTTTTCTAAAAGGTCTGAAGAACATATCAGATGCCTCTCCTTTTTCCCCTTGTGTTCATCAGTTTGGTGAATTATCAGAAGATGGTGTCTCCAGCCAAAAAGAGGCTGTATTTTATATATTTTATATTTATATATCAACACATAGAGAAATATTTTATAAAACCTTACAATGAATATGTTGTAAAGAAAGGTATGTTTAGCTAGAATTTTCCATTTTCCTATGGATGTATTCTTACCTTTGGGACACTCTGTACTTTAATTATAGTTCAATCAGTTTTTCTCAGATACTCAGTGTCATATCTGAGCATCTCTGAACAAAGTAATCTTACTGTGAGAAATTATTGTATCATTTCCTCTGAATTGAAAAAGATGGGGGGGACATCATATAAAGAGGTATTCCATCCCCTTTTAGTTTTGAGCAAGTCCCTGGTCTTATCTTTGGTTGATACTTAGTGATCATAATTTCTGAGTATATTACATTGTAAATGTTTGTCTCCTGAATCTCTTCTATTCCCAAAAGGTACTTGCCTTAGAAAGTGGCTTTGGTCATTTCCTTCAGTGATTGTTAATTCTGCTCTGTGGATGCAACCTGTTTTTAACCCTAGTCTGTGCCCTGCCACCAAATACGCTTTTCTGTTGCTTCATTTTGTCATTTGATAATTAGATTGAGCTTATAAACTAAAATTTGCTTCAGCAGTACAAAAATTGACTACAATATACACTTGCTGTTCGTTTAGTCATGTCATGTATGGTTTCCCAAAAGACGCCTTCCCACCAAAGTCACCATACGTAGGAAAAATGGGGACTTACAGCTACCTTTTTTTTTTTTTTTTGAGACAGAGTTTTGCTATGTCACCCTCGGTAGAGTGCTGTGGCGTCACAGCTCACAGCAGCCTCTAACTCTTGGGCTTAAGTGATTTTCTTGCCTCAGCCTTCCAAGTCGCTGGGACTACAGGTGCCAGCCATAATGCCTAGCTATTTTTTGGTTATAGTTGTCGTTGTTTGGCAGGCCCGGGCTGGATGCAAACCCGCCACGTCTGATGTATGTGACTGGGTGCCCTAGCCACTGAGCTACACAAAATAGTCAATACAAAATTTTATAAAAAATTTTTACAAAATATTAAAAAATATTCTGTATATGTTGGCCACCTTTTTGTGAAATTTTATAATAACTATTTTGTAAATAAAGGTACATTT
Organism: Perodicticus potto; assembly: GCA_963574655.1. Classification (NCBI taxonomy): domain Eukaryota; kingdom Metazoa; phylum Chordata; class Mammalia; order Primates; family Lorisidae; genus Perodicticus; species Perodicticus potto. The sequence goes on from CAUYRH010089863.1 coordinate 8,121, forward strand.
AGCAGCTTGGCGCCTGTCGCTCAGCGGCTAGAGCACCAGCAACATACACCAGAGTTAGTGGGTTTGAATCCAGCCTGGGCCTGCCAAACAACAATGACAACTACAACGAAAAAATATCTGGGTTTTGTGGTGGGCACCTGTAGTCCCAGCTACTTGGGAGGCCAAGGCAAGAGAATCGCTTTAGCCCAAGAGTTAGAGGTTGCTGTGAGCTCTAACGTACAGCACTCTACCGAGGGCGACAAAGTAAAACTCTGTCTCTTAAAACAAACAAACAAACAAACAAACAAAAACGGCACATTTAGCTATACTTTCCCATTTTCCCTATGCATGGTGACTTTAGGGACACTGTAGATTCCAAAGACCTGTAACATTTATATTTTCCACGTTAAATTTTCTGTGCTTTAGCCCCTCTCTGATATGTGGAGAATTTAGAGGTGATAATAGTATTTAATTTACTGGATTTTGTTCTTTAAGGCAAGAAATGGATTTCTTATTATTAGTAATGTTTAGCAAGTCTTATAGGTGAAGTCTTTATGCTTGGAAGTAAACCTCCAGCATGTTATTACCTTAGAAGTCTCTGTAAGGGCTTATTGAACAAATCACTTAAATGTTCTGTTGTTTTTATAGAAAGGAAAATATGATGTTCCCAAGTGGCTTTCTCCCGGTAGCATTCTGCTCCTTCAACAAATGCTGCAGGTAAACTTTGCCATTTATTTTAAAATAGTAAAAGCCTATGGAATTGTTTGATTTAGCTTTTAAGGAATCTGTTGTGCTACTACAGTTACCACGATCTGTTAGCTTAGAACAATTCCATTCCTCATATCTACCTACCATGTATATACCTTCTACTAGATCCTTAATTATGTTGTATATCCATTGTTTTTAGACATCTACCATTTGTTGTTGCTGGTATTGTTTTTCTTTTTTCTTGAGCATTGTCTTTTTTTTCTAATAGCTCTTACTCTACTCATATTTTCTTGTTCCCCCTCTTGCACATTATGTGTATAGCAGATACCTAGTAAATGGTTGAATGAATTGCTGTACAATTTAACAAGCCCTGTGATCCTAGTGCAATGGTTCTTAATCTTTAACAGGTATCAGAATTACCAAATGGGGCTTGTTAAAACACAGATTGCTGAGCCCCACCCTCAGAGTGTCTGATTCAGTAGATCTGGGGTAAAACTAAATCTGCATTGCTAGAAGTTCCCAAATGATGCTGATGTTACTAGTTTCGGAACCACACTTCCCGAACCACGGATTAGTGGGATGAGCCTCTGAGGGTGAAAAATAGGAGTGCTGAAGTCTGGGTATCCCTGCTACTGATCAGTGGGCATATCACCTAAACTGGTTCTCCTCTATAAAATGGGAGTCTTGCTGCCTTGTAGTGTTAGGAGGATAAAACGAGACTGATAGGAAATGCTTCGAAAATATAAGTATCTCATTAGTGCAGTATTTTTTTATTATGTATTCAGAATATCTTCCAGTTTTTCCATCTATTAAGTCATCTCCACCTATTTTCAAAATTTACCTCAGGCTCACCCCCCTCGATGAAGTAGGGGCAGGCCACCAAATCTCCATAATGAGATTGAAAATGCCTTACTCTTTCTTCTAGACTCCTCCAAATTTAATCTTTGTTGATTAATTTTTCTTTCCACATTTGAAAATTACAAATGGAAAGGAAAGGTGTGCTTTTCAACTTGTTCTATATGATTGTGAGCTCATCGGAGGTAGAGATTGCATATTCAGTATGAATGCCCTGCATTGTGACTGCTTGAATATTAAATTGTTGAATATTTCCCTTGAATAGGTTTTCCAGCAAGAGACTATTACATCATACAATAGATTGACTGCACTTCATGAATAATGTCCATACCAATGAAGTTCATGTTTGTTAAACATTTGTCTTCTAAACCTATGGTGGTTGCTATAGTTTTCTTGCTTCTATTGCCTTTTTTGAAGAATTTATTCCAAGGCCATTTTAAGGTCTTTGACAACATTTTTTCATGATAAAGTTTACATCTGTTCTGATGCATTTTGTGTTCTCATGAGGAAAGGTGTTCTGTGTTCTCTATTTGGAATGTTAATCTCTAGCTACTTTAATGGCCACTAGGTGGACCCAAAGAAACGGATTTCTGTGAAAAATCTATTGAACCATCCCTGGATCATGCAAGATTACAACTGTCCTGTTGAGTGGCAAAGCAAGAATCCTGTAAGTAAAATGAAATCCCAATAGAATTTTTTTTAACTTTGGGTGATCTTGGTGTGACTTTAGAACCTACAATGCTATGGTCTAAATGTAAAATAAAGCATATTTTGTAGACTTACTCATCAGATTGGTGTTTGAAGATTTATAACCCAATGGATAGTGGTTCCTTAACTTGGTCTACATGTGAGACTCTCCTGGAACATTGAAAAGAAATGCCTGCCCCCCATCCCAGAGTACCTAATGAGTATTTTTAAAAGCTCCCAGGGGCTTCTCATGTGTAGTGACTCACAGTGCTCTGGGAATCTCAGGCCAGTAACTACCTTTGCAAAGTCTGTCTATTCGTCTGTAAGAAGTAGTTTAAACCAGTTCTACTTCCCAGAGTAGTTATGAAGTTAGAGTGGTTCTCAAATTTTTTAGTGGGAGGAGGACTCCTTTACTTCCTTATCACTTACTTATTAAGTCATTTTAAAGTAACAGCAATAAACCTATTACATATTATCCCAAATATTTTTATGAAGAATAATCATTTAAAAAATCAACTTAGCAGAGGCCAGGTATGGTGGCTCACGTCTGTAATCCTAGCACTCTGGGATTCCAAGGCATATGGATTGCCTGAGCTCTTGGTCAAGACCAGCCTGACCAAGAGTGAGACCCCATCTCTAAAAATAGCCAGATGTTATGGCAGGTGTCTATAGTTCCAGTTACTCGGGAGGCTGAGGCAAGAGAATTAGGCTCAATTATTTGAGCCCAAAAGTTTAAGGTTGCTATAAGCTATGATTCTATGGCACTCTACTGCGGGTGACAAAGTGAGACTCTATCTCAAAAAAAAAAAAGTCAATTTAGCAAAAAGAGTTGTATTGTTTTACATCTTTGCAAATTTCTTTAGAGTCTGGTAATAGAAGACACTTAGATACATATCTGCTTCTGCATTCAGCCTGTTTTATATATTGCTTTTATTGAAGCGTGTGAAGAAAATGCAGCCTCACATTGATATGGGAGAAGAAAAGAGAGATATGGAATGCAATTAGAAAAGGGAGAAGTATTTGAATAGCCTTTCCAGATAATTTGGGCTATTCTCTGATATTCCACCAAAACTTCTGTAGTTGAGGGGGCCTTTGTAAAGGACCAACAGCAAGCTTGGAGGTGGGTCTCAGATACATTATAGTATAGACTTAGCACAACTGTGGGGTATCTGCTTGCTAGAATAATCCCACCAATACCTGTTAATACTCTTCCCAATGGTCAGATGATCTTGAAAAAATATATTTGCTTCAAGCCCCTTCTCCTATTCTGCCCACTATTATGGCCATGCAACTGAAATCTCTCCTGATTCTCCGATTACTGTCAACTCCTAAAATTTCTTTTATCCTCATTTTCCAAACATCTCCAGGTTATCTTTAATATCCGTTGAGCAAATACAACATAATTCTAATACCTGTCAACAGTGGGAGACTGAGCAGTGCAGCAGCAGGGCCAGGATGGTGGTGGTGTGCCCCTTGTAAAGTGGAGAGGGTGGGTGGTGCAAATGCCTGTGTTCAGCCATTGGGGGTCATCATTTCTCCACGTGTGGAGAGCTTTGCATGTCTTCTCAGCCATGATTCTAATAGAATAGGGCACACTACTATTTGTAACAGAACAGATGCGAAAATGAAGTTTCTGATTTCTGCAATTCAATTTTTTTTTTTTTACTGGAGACACAGTATAAAGAACAAAACACAAAACCTTTTTTTTTTTTTTTTTTGAGAAAGAGCCTCAAGCTGTCACCCTGGATAGAGTGCCGTGGCATCATGGCTCACAGCAACCTCCAATTCCTGGGCTCAAGTGAGTCTCCTGCCTCAGCCACCCAAGTAGCTGGGACTACAGGCACCCGCCACGACGCCTGGCCATTTTTTTTTGATTGCAGCCGTCATCGTTGTTTGGCGGGCCTGGGCTGGATTCGAACCTGCCAGCTCAGGTGTACTTGGCTGGCACCTTAGCCAGTTGAGCCACAGGCGCCGAGCCCACAAACCCTTTAAGTGTTTCAAAAGAGTATATAGTTTTCCTTACATCTTAGTAGGGTATGATAATTGCTAATATTTATTGAATACTAAGATTAGACTAGTGTACCATTATAGTAGGTGCTGTCTGTATATTATACTGTGGCATAATATAAGTAGAACTCTTAGAGTAGTACCTTTAGGAGGCACTATTCTATGGGTTTTATGTTTTTTAAATCCTTTTTAACTCATTTAATCTCCAGACTAACCCTCCTTAGTAGATACTGTTACTGCCTCCATTTTGCAGATAAAGCAACTGAGATGTAGAATCATTAAGGTCAAACAACTAGAAAGTGTAGAATTTGAACCCAGACAGAACATTTCCAGAATGGAATGGATCTGTTAGATCAGCTGGTTCAGACTTAGGTCCCGTATCCTGTGTATCCTGTGCATGCATCTATAGCCCTTGTGGCAAGCAGTGCTTGTCCGGCCTCTGTTGAAATAGCTACTGGAGCAGAATCATGGAAAGGTGGTATTGTGTTGTAGCAGAAAAACCTTGGGCTGGGAGTGGAAAATGCCAGTCTTGGACAGATCACAGTAACTTTTCTGAGTCTTCATTTTATCTTGTCTAATATGGATATTCTAATGCCAATCTCTTATGCATGTTTGAGTCAATTTTTTGTTAAAACAAAGTTTGTATAGAGGTTCTCAGTTATTCTTTTTTTTTTTTTTCAAATTGTTTTTGCTGGTACCTTCAGCATAAGAGTGATTATGCAGTATCTATGGCACCATCGTAAGGGTTTCTTGGATTGTGATAAACAAACATAACCTGTGGTCTTAAAACAAATACGTTTTAAGTGTGAATCACTCTTTTACTAGTCTGTTGTACAGCCACTGATTTTAGATACCTAGATGGCTGCTCTTTGATGAAAATGCCAATGCAGGTCTTGTGATGACCCTTGGCTGCACAACAGAATTTTAACAATTGATCAAATCATTTTGGGGCTGTGAAGAGCTGGGAAAGAGCTCATCTTCTTGAAATACTTGTTGTCATATGCTTGTATCTTCAAAAATTACAGAGAATGTTGATTCTTACCCAAGAGCTTGACAGATTCATGTTGTTTTTGCATATTGGTGTGTGATTTTATAAAGTAGTTACACTGGTGTTAAAATTTCAAAGCCATAAGCTATTTGTCATTTTGGTTTATACTTTTTTTTTGTAGTTTATTCACCTTGATGACGATTGTGTAACAGAACTTTCTGTACATCACAGAAACAACAGGCAGACAATGGCGGACTTAATTTCATTGGTAAGAAAGACAACCTGAATTAAAAAGTAATAAATTTTGTTCCATTGTTCTTTATTTTATCAGTGCTTTACAAATAGCATTTTTCAGCCAGGCGCAGTGGCTCACACCTGTAATCCTAGCACTCTGGGAGGCTGAGGCGGGTGGATTGCTTGAGCTCAAGAGTTCAAGACCAGCCTGAGCAAAAGTGAGACCCTGTCTCTGCTAAAAATATAAAAAAACGGCGAGGCGCCTTCTCAGAGCAGGGGCCTACCCTCAGGAACTCAAAAGCCATTAACACCAGGATGCAGCTTGAGTCCTGAAGTCAATAACAACCTCAAGTACGTTTTGTGCTTTTCTGTGGCCTGACAGGTATGGAAAGACCCACATGCTACAGTATTCGTGACACTCTACAGATGGTGTGGGTCCTGAATGGAAATTCTTTAATAACATCTCCCTCTACCAACAATGTCAAGCCTGTCAGTCTTGGAATAGTAGCATGTAGAGACACAGAATTTCACAATGAAGAAAAAGGTAATATGGTTTACCTAGAAATCAGGGGCGAAACTCTATGTCTCTTCTGTGAAGAAATTCAAGGCAAGCCTACTTTGCAACTTAAGGAGAAAAATATCCTGGAACTTCTCAAGGAGAAAGCACAGAAGCCTTTTCTCTTTTTCCACAGTAAGGAGGGTTCTACCTCTGTCTTTGAGTCGGTTGCCTACCCTGGCTGGTTCATAGCCACACCACCCACAGCGGGACAGCTCATCACCCTCACCCAGGAGAGGGACATAACTGCCAACACTTACTTCTACTTAGATCTCTTGAATTAAATCCAGTCTGGGCCATGGCTGGCAGAATCCAGGACAGAGAATCAATCTGTCGAAAAATGTTTAGGCTCAGTGCCTGTAGTTCAGTGGCTAGGGCGCTGGCCACATACAGCAGGGCTGGCGGGTTCTAACCCAGCCTGGACCTGCCAAACAACAATTACAACTACAACAAAAAAATAGCTGGAAGTTGTGGCGGGCACCTGTAGTCCCAGCTACTTGGGAGGCTGAGGCAAGAGAATCGCTTAAGTCCAAGAGTTGGAAGTTGCTGTGAGCTATGACACCACGGCACTCTACCAAGGACAATATAGTGAGATTCTGTCTCAAAATAAAAATAAAAATAAAATAAAATAAAAAAAACCCGGCAAGGCATGGTGGCACACTCCTGTAGTAGTCCCAGCTCTACAGGGGAGGCTGAGGCAGGAGAATTACTCGAGCCCAGAAATTTGAGGTTGCTATGAGCTATGACACCATGGCACTCTACCCATAGTGGCAGAGTGAGACTGTCTTACACACACACATACACACACACAGTGAAAAATAATTTAAAAATAATTTAAAAAATGAACAAACTTGTCCACAGAGGATCAACAGAGTCCTAATTTTGACTATTTTAAAGTTCTCTTCTAGAAAAACGAATCAGGCATTATGGTGGCACCTATAGCCCCAGCTATTCAGGATGCTGAGATAAGATGATCGCATGAGCCCAAGAGTTTGAGGTTTCTGTGAGCTATGATACCTCAGCACTCAACCCCAGGGTGACTGAATGATACTTTGTCTCAAAAAAAAAAAAATTCTCTTATAGACAACTATATTTCTGTTGTATAAATAGGTAAATACAAAGCAGTTTTCTTCTAACCTAAAAGCATCTAGGTTTTTTTTCTTTTTTTATAGTTGACTTTATTTATTTATTTTTTTATTATTATTAAATCATAGCTGTGTACATTAATGCAGTCATGGGGTACAATGTGCTGGTTTTATGTACAATTTGAAATATTTTCATCAAACTGGTTGACATAGCCTTCACAGCATTTTCTTGGTTATTGTGTTAAGACATTTATATTCTACACCTAGTAAATTTCGCATGTACCCTTATAAGATGCACCATAGGTGTGGTCCCACCAATTGCCCTTCCTCCACTCCTCCTCCTCCCTCCCCTCAAATCTAGGGTTTTCTTCTAACCTAAAAGCAGCTAGTATCATGTCACCCCCAAGCTTATGAACCAACTACTGTAAAATCATTATTATGATTTCAGTGTTGGATCATTTTTACAACTTTGACATGTATCTAACCTGCGGCCCATGGGCTGCATGCAGATTTTGTGAGGACTTTTTTTGCTTATCTATGGTGTCAGATACCATGAATCTTTTTTTTTTTTTTTTTTTTGATAATCAAACTTTGTTAGTGTTTTTCTTTTTAATGTGTAGCCCCAGATAATTCTTTTTATTTTTTATTTTTTGGGGACAGAGTCTTAAGCTGTCACCCTGGGTAGAGTGCTGTGGCTTCATAGCTCACAGCAACCTCCAACTCTTGGGCTCAAGTGAACTTCTTGCCTTAGTTTTTCTATTTTTAGTAGAGACAGGCTCTTGCTTTTGCTTAGGCTGGTCTCAAATTTGTGAGCTCAAGCAATCCTCCTGCCTTGGCCTCCCAGAGTACTAGGATTCCAGGTGTGAGCCACTACACCCAGCCTAAGATACTTCTTATTCTTCCGATGTATAGCAAAGAAAAAAAAGTTGAACACCCTTGCTAGTTCATGCCTAAGTATTTTTTATTTTTCTAGCGATGGTGTATTCGTAGGTGTTTCTGAATGCAATCTAACTTGAGGATTGCATTTAGCTTTGCTTCTGGCCCAGTCTTTCATCATTCATGATTTATATTTGTTGTTTTTTTTTTCTGTTCTTTAACTTGCAAAGTAGAATCCTTAAGCTATTTATTTATTTAGCTAAACGAAAAACCTTTCAATGAAGAGGAAATATAAAAAATACTTTTGAATGACATAATAAGCAAAGGTTCTGGAATATGTCTGGAAAATGGAAGTATAATTTACTTTCATGCATATCTTTTAAGAGAATGGCAGGCATTGGGAATTGCTGCAAGATATGTCAGGTCCTTAGTCTTTTATCAATTCAAGTTTCCATTTAAGCAATCTAAAAAAGAATCACAGAACCTTTTTCTTGGGATGATCTTTAATAGAAGACTTATATTTTAGTTACCAAAAATGTTTCTTGTAAAAAATTTTGAATGCCCACAAATGTAGAGAGAATAGTGGAATCACACTGAGTTTCCATATTCTCATTATCCAGTTTCGACAATTAATAACATTTTTCCAATTTTATCCATATCCCAGCACCCTATTTACCCTTTCCAAATGGGGTATTTCAAAGCAAATCACAGATACCATGTCATTTTATCCAGGAGAAATTTGATATGGGATCCATAATAAACTTGAATCTTAAAAGTAATATACTCAGAGTTTCAAGAATCATTGAAAAAAAAATAAGCCTTTCAAATAGTACCTTTTGTGAGGTCTTTACCTGCAATTTTCAAACTCAAAAGTCAAATGGAAATATGAATTAATTGCTTTCCTTCTGATGCAAAAACCACATAGATAATGAAGTATATTAGAGGTTTTCTGGTGCTACATCTCTAAAGATCTTCTCAGTTACTCTGAAAGCTAAGCATGACCAACAGTGGGAACACAGTGAGGAAAGAAATAGTTTTCCTTTTGTTATACTTCTCTCATTCTTTTTTTTTCTTTTGAGCAGAGTTTCACTCATTTACCCAAGCTGGAGTGTCGCAGCATGATCATAGCTCACTGCAACCCCTAACTCCTTAGCTCAAGCAACCCTCCTGACTCAGCTTCCTACATAACTGGGACTACAGGTGTGTACCACCATGCCTGGCTTATTTAAAAAAAATTTTTTTTTTAGAGATGGGCTCATCATGTTGACCAGGCTAGTCTTGAACTCATGGTCTCAAGTGATCCTCCTGCCTCATCCTCCCAATCTTCTTTTATTCTTAGCCTAGTAAACATCACTTTTATTTTTAATTTTAATTTTAATTTTTTTTTTTTTTTGCAGTTTTTTTGGCTGGGGTAGGGTTTGAACCCACCACCTCCAGTATATAGGTCCAGCGCCCTACTCCTTGAGCCACAGGCGCCACCCTCTTTTATTCTTAAATGTCCTTTTATACTTATGTTCAGTCCCAGGGATGAAAAGAATATAGGCAGAATAGGCTATTCACTCTATATCAGAGATTCTTTTTTTTTTTTTTTCCATTCATACAGAGTCTCACTATGTCACCCTTGGTAGAGTGCCATGGTATCATAGCTAACAGCAACCTCAAACTCTTGGGCTTAAGCAATCCTCTTGCCTCAACCTCCCAAGTAACTGGGACTACAGGCGCCTGCCACAACGCCTGGCTATTTTTTGTTGCAGTTGTCATTGTTGTTTACCTGGCTCAGGCCAGGTTCAAGCCTGCCACCCTCAGTGTATGTGGCACCGAGCCTATATCAGAGATTCTTATCTTGGCAGTACTGTGGAATCACTTGGGAACTTTATTTATTTATTCATTTATTTATTTATTTATTTTGAGACAGAGTCTTACTGTGTCACTCTGGGTAGAGTGCTGTGGTGTCATAGCTCACAGCAACCTCAAACACCTGGGCTTGAGCAATCCTCTTGCCTCAGCCTCTAAGTAGCTGGGACTACAGGCATCTCTGCCATCATGCCTGGTTAGTTTTTTTATTTTTAGTAGTGCTCTTGAACACCTGAGCTCAAGCAATCTACCCTCCTTGGCCTCCCAGAATGCTAAGAACATAAATGTGAGCCACTGCACCTGGTCTACTTTTAAAATAATCTGGATTTGTAAGTGCCATTCCCAGAAGGGTATGGCAGAGGCATCAGAATTACTTAAAGCTTCCTAAATGATTGTGATATGCAGCCAGGAATTGAGAAGCTCTGCTCTAGAGTCTCGCTATTTAAAGCATGATCTAGGACCGGCATCAGTATCCTTTAGGACTTACGTGCTTGTGAGAAATGCAGGATTTCTAAGGCCTTACCTCAGACTTACTGAATAAGAATCTGTATCTTTATCTCCGAGTGATTCATGTGCACATTAAAGCTTGAGAAGTATTCGTCCAGGTTCATTTTTCTTAACCTGGAGTGATTTCCCCCCCCCCATGGAGACATTTGAGAATGTCTGGAGACATTTTTGATTGTCTCAATTGAGGAGTATGTGTGTACTACTGGCATCTAGTGAGTAGTAGAGGCCAGCGATGCCACTAAACATCCTACAGTGCACAGAAGGGCCTCTCACAGAAAGAATTGTCTGGGTCAGACATCAGTAGTGCCAAAATTGCCGAGTGCAGTGGCTCACTCCTGTAATCTCAACACTCTGGGAGGCTGAGGCGGGTGGATTGCTCGAGCTCGGGGATTTGAGACCAGCCTGACACAGAGCGAGACCCCTTCTCTAAAAATCACCGAGCGTTGTAGCAGGCTCCTGTAGTCCCAGCTACTTGGGAGGCTGAGATAAGAGGATCACTTGAGCCCAAGAGTTTGAGATTGCTGTGAGCTGTGATCCTACATCACTCTACCAAGGGTGACAAAGTGAGACTCATGTCTCAAAAACAAAGATAGTGCCAAAATTAAGAAACCCTGGTCTAGGTAGTCTTAGACCTTCTTTGTAGTTTCTAATTTGAAGAGCCTCAGGAAAACCAAGTTTGAGATTAGCTGCGTCTGTTCCCATTCATTAAGGCATCTTGGAAGCTCTGCCTTTACTTTTAAGACTGATTAGGCAGGACAGAGATCAGTTCAGTGTGATCCCTGCTGGCATGGTGTTGCTGAGTTTTGTATTTATAAAGAGAGGAAGAAACAGTATTATTTTCAAACATTTGACATATATAGAACTCCCACTTCTATGTTGTAAGCAGAAGTACCCCTGCTGATTTTTATAGGCAATAGTCAAAGTCTCATATATCTCATGATTTTGAGTGATCTTATTGTAGCCTTTTTGAGATTCCCAAGAGTGTTAATAGAGTTCCAGCTTATTGAGTTCCTTACTTTCTCCATTCTGCTATCCACGAGTGGCGCTGGATTGTGGTAGCAGTCATTCATCTGAACTTCCCTAAGGGTCATACGTGCATATGAGAACCTATTCAGACCAAGACAGATCCTTTCCCCCGACCTGGGGATGTAAATAGCCACGTGTGTAAAGATTGAGAGTGCGGAGGAGAGTCAGGGAAGAGTAGAGAGGCCACCTTTCAATTTCTCTGCCCGTCTAGACTAGTAGCTGCTTTTTCTCAGCCCAGGTGCCAGGGAACTTCTTAGAACTCCAGTTTTTTTGTTTGTGTGTTTATTTGAGATAGTCTCATTGTGTTGCTCTTGGTAGACTGCTGTGGTGTCACAGCTCACAGCAACCTCAAACTCTTGGGCTTGAGCAATTCTCTTGCCTCAGCCTCTCAAACAGCTGAGACTACAGGCACCCACCACAACATGTGGCTATTTTTTTGTTGCAGTTGTTGTTGTTTTAGCTGGTCAAGGTTGGGTTCGAACCCGCCAGCCTGGACGTATGTGGCTGGCACCCTACCTATTGCGCTATAGGTGTCATGCTGAAACTGGAGATTTTAAAACAATTTTAGTTTTCTAGAAATGGAACCTTCTTTCTAGTAGGTAAACCTATCACTTTACTTTAAGACATTAACTTTCCAAAGAGGGAATTGCCTATATGATCAGGCAGACATTTGTGTTAGACTTGTGGATTGGCATCACCTAAAAGCCAACTAGCATGTTGATTTATCTGTTATTGACAGAACTCCCCTGTGCATCTTCCCACAATGAGTAGTGTATTGTGGCCACGGGAAAAGGATGCTTTTCACCTAGGGAAAAGCAGTGTTGTCCATTTCCTAGGCATGTTTAGAAGACTTTAAACACTATCCAGGATTTATTTATAGTACCATTATTGATAAGAAAGTGGCAGCTTATTTCTTATCTATTGTTTCTGATCAGTTTATGATATCTCTTTCAAAAAGATGGCTATCATATATGAAACTATAGATGTGGGGTGGGAAAAATATCTTTAATGTATTTTTTGAAAAGTGGAGAGTGGTAACCTATTTCCTTCCAGTTCCCAGATACCTTCTTTGTGAAGCCTTTTCTGCCCTTTCTTTCTCCTATTTTGTCTGGAGTAAAGGCAACACTCTGTAATAATTAATCACAGTATTTTATACTTCATGCACTAGATTGGTAAGGCTGTTAATGCAAATTTCAAATCATATGATTGTGGTCATCTAAAGTATTCACTGATAAAATATTGGTAGTTAACTTTTTTCATTCATGTACTTTGTGAGGAGTATTAAATATGCAGTATTATTAAAATTTAACATTTTGGTAGGGCAGAGAGTCTCAGAGTCTTATGAGTACGTTATTTAGAAACTTTCAGTAATAAGTATGGCGAATTGAACAGATATGTTTATATCTAACACTTTTGTTTTTTTTTTTTTTTTTGAGACAGAGTCTTACTATGTCACCCTCGGCAGAGTGCTGTGGCTCACAGTACCCTCAAACTCTTGAGCTTAAGTGATTGATTCTCTTGCCCCAGCCTCCCAAGCAGCTGGGACTACAGGCACCCGCCACAGCGCCCAGCTATTTTTGTTGTTGTTGCAGTTGTCGTTTAGCTGTCTTAGGCTGGGTTCGAGTACACCAGCCTCAGTATATGTGGCTGGCGCCATAACCACTGTGCTATGGGTGCCGAGCCTATATCTAACACTTTTTTTTTTTTTTTTTGTAGAGACAGAGTCTCACTTTATCGCCCTCGCTGGGACTACAGGTGCCTGCCACAATGCCCAGCTATTTTTTTATTGCAGTTTGGCTGGAGCTGGGTTTGAACCCGCCACCCTCAGTATATGGGCCTGGCGCCCTAACCCCAGAGCCATAGGCACTGCCCTAACACTTTTTAAAGCCTCTCTAAAATAATAAAAAAGGAATAAAAAGGCAAAAAATTCACAAAGGCTAAGACTAAAATAGGAGACAAAAGGGATGTCAAAACAACAACAACAGCAAAAAGGAATGTCAATAAAAACATGGAAGTTATAAAATAGACAAGTTGTAGCTGACAGACCATTTTTGAGAAAACAGAAAGCTAAATGCTTGCAGCAGGGAAAGGCAACACACAAATTGATTAAAGCCCTAGAGCTCCAGAAAGGCTGAGAAATCAGAGGTATCAGGAACTTAGAAAGTCAGGAAGTGAGGAGGGCTGAAAACAGGAAGATGGATTGAAAGTCTGTATTAGAAGCAGTTAGAGTCTTTGGTCTTTCTCTACCTTGTGCTATGTAATAGCCACCTCTATCCCAGCAGAAGATTGTAGATGTTGAGAAAGAGACACTTTTGTACCAGACACAGTTCAGGTGGGGGTGATGAACCATTCTGCATTGGGTACGTGGACACATGAAATCTTTATATTGAACCGTGAATCACCGGCTCTAGCCCCCTTCCCTTTTCATTTTTGAGAATGTCAGAACCAGAATTTTATTCTATTTGTAATAAGGACAGGGAAAATATTAGAAGATTCATCTCTGGGGAAAGACTAGTTAAAATGGCCTGCTATACCAATAGTTGGGAGTACAGGTTCTTTCTTTTTTTTTTTTCTTTGTTTTTTTCTAAGGGAGTACAGGTTCTTGTCTGTTCACCTTAGAGAAAATTCCTTGAGGTGGTGAGCAGCCCTATCCTACCACAGCCTCTAATCAACTGTGTAGTAGAATTCTTCACTTTTAAATAGAAATAGGCAACCAAAGATCACCAGAGATTTGAAGATAACTTCTAACATGAAAAGAGACCAAAACAAATGGAGTAGGGTGAAGGAAGAAGGAAGAAAAAATAAAAATATTCAGAAAAAAAGGATAATGTGGGGAATGGAAGAAAGTGGCTAAAATCCACTAATTAATATTCTCAGAGATAAGAGAAGCTATTTCATTTTTTAAATAAGAGTGAGATGACTATAAAGGAAAATTCCAAGAGATAACTCTTGAAAATCTAAAATTTGACTACATAAATTAAAAGCTCAGTAGAAATGTTTGAAAATGAAGTTAATGTGAAATCTTTTAAAAGAACCTACAAAGAAATGCAAAAGTAGAAGAAAAAGGGCAAGAATGGTCTAATGTACAAATAACAGAAGTGACAGGAAAACAAAACAGAGAGGAAAGAAGGGAAGAAACTTTGAAAGAAACAACATAAGAAATATTCCGAAACTGAAGGGTATGAATTTCCAAGAATGAAGCGGCGTTATCAGGGCTTGGGACATGGATAAAAATTGATTCTCAACAGAGCCTATGCTAGTAGAATTTCAGAAAGCCAGGGAAGAAGAGAAGATTCAGAAAGTTTTCAGAATTAAAGACAAAAGGTTATACACAAAGGCTTGGGAATAAGAAAGACTAGATTTTTCAGTAGCAGTACTATTAATAGAATCAAGAAGACCATAATTCCCTCAAAATGGAACAGTATCAACCTAGACTTTTATACTTAGCCAAACCAGAATGAAAGGTGGGGATAAAGTAGTCATTTATCAGCCACGCAGGATCTCAAAAAATTTACCTTCCGTGCATATATCCTCAGGAATTTAATAGACAATGTGTTCCACCAGAACAAGAGAATAAACCAAGGCTCTAGGAAACTGGAGATACATTGTAGGATGGAGGTGACAGGAATTTTAACTAGCAGGCTCAGAAAGAAGCCAGACTATAGCAGAGTAGCAGGCTCAGAAAGAAGCCAGACTATAGCAGAGCATGGAATGCAAATATCAGGTGGGATGTGTTTAAGAGAAAAGGGAAAGCAGGTTAGCTGAGACATGTGAGTATGTTCAGTGGAGCTAAAGAGTGTTGGAGAGTGTGGGTTGAATTTGTAAGGAGAATAACTATTTCTAACTTTAGGAAAATAAAGTTATAAAAAAAAATGCAAGAATTGCTGCAGTGCTTATATTCAGCCAGGCTATCCACATTGGTTGTTAAAATATTACAAGTATTTATATAATGGTTGATAAATAACCAGTACCTCCTTATTACCCTGTTATCTCCCTTGGACACCCCTGGGCACTACCTTCTCCCTTCATCTTGCTATTAAAAGATTAATAATTGGCAAAGCAGAAGTCTCTCAGAACCCTACCGACTTTTTGGCCTCTATTCTGATTGGTTGGTGTCTGGGTACAATTAACTATTTTGAACATTAGTCCTATTTAATTATGAGTAATATTTATGTAATCATAATATAAATATTAATTTAACAAAAAATTATAAAACTATAGCAGGAAAGAGGGCATGGGGAGGGGAATGTGTAGGGAAGGAAGGAAATTGTAGACTTAAAGACCTAAATTCTAGCCGGGCGTTGTGGTGGGTGCCTGTAGTCCCAGCTACTTGGGAGGCTGAGGCAAGAAAATTGTGTAAGCCCAAGAGTTTGAGGTTGCTGTGAGCTGTGATGCCACAGCACTCTCTGAGGGTAACATAGTGAGACTCTGTCTCAAAAAAAAAAAAAAAAGGCCTAAATTATTATTTTTCATACTAGAAATCTATAGGTAATATCTGAAGCTAAAAAAAATTTAAAGCTATGTAAGTACTTAATTTAGAAATTAATAGCGGAAGGAATAACTGATTGTATTTAAAAGTGATTCCTTCTGGGGAGTTGAAATTATCTTATGTGTGGAAGTGTGGTGCAGGAGAGATTGTTGCTTTTCATTACATGCCTTGTAAAGCTATCCACTTTTAGAATTCTGAATGTTATACTTAGGAAAAAAGTTAACTTTAAATAAAATATTTCAACAAACAACTTTAGTCTTCTAAACACTTGATCGCTTTTTTTTCTAGTGGCAATATGATCACCTCACAGCTACCTATCTTCTGCTTCTAACCAAGAAGGCTCGAGGAAAACCAGTTCGTTTAAGGCTTCCTTCTTTTTCCTGTGGACAAGTCAGTGCTTCCCCATTCACAGACATCCAGGTAAATGTTAGCGTCTTTTGTGTGAAAACCTACTGGTATTGCCATGTTCCTGCCTGGATACACCACTTTCTGGTGTTAAGGAGCCAGAGGCAAGACATTTTATGGCTTAGACATTTTGATGAGAAAAATGGGACGTTCTGAATTTGAGCTCTTAAAATTTGGGATGTTAAGATGACAGTTTACAAATATCCCCGCATTTTATTTTTATAAAAGCTATTTTATAGAAAAATTTCTGACTATTGTAGAAAAATTTCAAGCCACAAATTAACTGAAAAGAAAATAGAATTTATTATCTTTAGATAAGCCTAATACTACCTTTAGATGATATAGTTAATATTTATGGTGTTTTTCTAGTATTTTTTTTGTGTGTGTAGTTGTTATAATTTATGTGCATTCAAGTACTTTCAAAGGATATGGTATAATTGAATTGTGGAGAAAAATTCAAAAAATTGTTGGGAAGAAGATCTGTGAATATAGAGTATATTATACTTTATATGACATGAAATGTTTTGATATTTATATTAAGAGTATAGATTTTTGTCTGTTTTTAAATTTGCATTGCTTTCTTGAGATTGGGCAGTTTCATGTTTACTTCTGTTTCTTCCTGTGTTTTTGTTTTGAACAATAGCCATAAGGCATTCAACTAAAATTCCTTGTAAGAGAGATAGTTGTAACCAAATTATTTTCCTCTATGTTGTTGTCTCAGTTTAGACATGGGCTTTTAGAATGGTGGAAAAGCATTACATATTGGAAGCACAGTCATTCCTAAATGCTTTCATTAGTTTCTGTTTTCTGTGTGATTCTTTGTATCCCCCGTGGTTTAAAATTTAGCTATGGGAAGCTTGGCACCTGTAGCACAGTGGTTACAGCACCAACCACGTGCACTGAGGCTGGTGGGTTCAAGCCCAGCCCAGGCCAACAACAATGACAACTGCAACAAGAAAACAGCCGGGCACTGTGGCGGGTGCCAGTGGTCCCAGCTACTTGAGAGGATGATGCAAGAGAATTGTGTAAGCCCAAGAGTTTGAGGTTTCTGTGAGCTGTGATGCCATGGCATACTCTATATTTGAAAAGCTACATAGTGAGACTTTGTTTCAAAAAAAAAATCACATATTCAAATACTCCAGATGACTATGAAACTTAATAATATAATCTTCCCTCAGATTAATTTGGTTTATAATTTAAGTGATTTTAGCACTAGGGAACTGTACCTTTGTTTTCTTCAGATAGAAGTTGGTCCTTTTTTTTTTTTTTTTTTTTTTGAGACAGAGTCTCACTTTATTACCCTTGGTAGACTGCTGTGACGTCACAGCTCACAGCAACCTCCAACTCCTGGGCTTAGGCAGTTCTCTTGCTTCAGCCTCCCAAGTAGCTGAGATGACAGGCGCCCGCCACAACGCCCGGCTATTTTTTTGTTACAGTTTGGCCGGGGCCAGGCCTGGGCCTCAACCCACCACCCTTGGCATATGGGGCCAGCGCCCTACCCACTGAGCCACAGGCACCGCCCTGAAGTTGGTCCTCTTTATGGAATCCAAGACTGTGTGAATAAGGTGATTCTTTTTCCTATATATCTCACAACTGTACCAAAAAATGTTAAAATACCATTTTTTCACAATCTTTTGTCAAATCTTCCTCCCATACCCAAATTCCTCTAACATCTTATTTAGATCTCTTTTTGGCATTTATCAGTCATATGCCACAGGTATAGTGGAATCTTTTTTTTTGAGACAGAGTTTCACTATGTTGCCCCTTGGTAGAGTACTGGAGCATCACAGCTCACAGCAACCTCAAACTCTTGAGCTTAAGCAATTCTCCTGCCTCAGCCTCCCAAGTAGCTGGGACTACAGGCACCCGCCACAAAGCCCAGCTATTTTTTTGTTGTAGTTGTCTTTGTTTTTTAGCAGGCCCAGGCCGGATTCAAACCCACCAGCCTCGGTTGGTGTATGAGGCTGGCGCCCTAACCACTAAGCTACGGGCACTGAGCCGGGTACAGTGGAATCTTATGTCCCTGCCACTCCTAACCTGCGTTCCTCCTTCCCTCCTTCGTTGGTCTTTTGATCAAACAGTGAATTAAAAATTAGTGCAAGTGGCTGTTGTGTTGAGAAGTCTCTGAAGGAAAATCTCTTATTCTTGGGATGGTTTTCTAGTCTGTTCCTGGAAAGTTTTATTAGGCTGGTGAATACCCCATGCCCAAGCTGATCTTACACATGAGCTCGATGAAGCAGCTCATCACCCATTCTGCTCACATTGCCAAACCTTACCATGAACTCCACTTCTGATTGAGGTATTTTCAGAAAGGTATTAGATACCCCTATACTTAGGATAATCACTTCAGTTAAAATTTTAAAATCTATATCACTTCAGTTAAGAGGTTGGAGATAGTTTCCTGAGCCATTGGATTTTCTTATATCTGAATTGGCCTTGTCTCAGTGGATCGGCATATATGATTTGTAAAGTATCCAAGTGGAAAGTACCTGAGAAGATATTTACTCTATATCTTCCATCCATCTACTGCATAATAAGTATTTACCGAATAACTTAATTATTTGGGCAGTCATATTAATGAATCAGTTTTTATTGCAGATCAAGAGACATTTTATTTTTATTTTTATTTTTTTGAGACAGAGTCTCTCACTTTGTCACCCTCAGTAGAGTGCTATGACATCACAGCTCACAGCAACCTCAAACTCTTGGGCTCAAGCGAGTCTCTTGCCTCAGCCTCCCAAGTAGCTGGGACTAAAGATGTGCAACACAATGCCCAGCTAATTTTAGAGATGAGGTCTTGCTCTGGCTCAGGCTGATCTCGGAACTTATGAGCTCAAACAACCCCTCCGCCTTGGCCTCCCAGAGTGCTGGGATTACAGGCAAGAATCGCTGTGCCAGGCCCTAGAGACATTGTAACAGCAGGAAATGAAATAGAAATAAAAGTTTGAGTTCTTTTCTGATCATTATGCAAGTTATTGAGACTTAAAGGATGCCACATAGTCTCTTTGTACTGTTACCCTCCCTTGACAGAATCACCCTTTTCCTCTGAGGTATTGTGTATAAAAGTATAAAAAAAGGAAGTAATCCTGAACTACCAATCAGTAGATGCCACTTTCAGTGAAACAGTAATTCTGTCAGATCCTTGAATCACAAAAGACCACATCATCTACAGCATTATTAGCATTTTCAGGCCCCGTGCTAGTCTTTGGGAAACCGGTAAGTATAAAGTGAGGAACTTGCTCTCTAACAGTTAAGTTGAGATAGGACACACACACAATCTTTAGGGCAGGATAAATGGAATTAGCAAATTCAGAGACACCTAATCGTACTTGATAAATGTAGTATTTTCTTGACAGTGGCTAAACTTGGTTAAAGAGAGTTCAAGCAAAGGACGGGTAATAGAGGGAGAGAGAGCAAGTGAGCTGGAAGGGTACGCAAGAGCTAGATTGTGGCAAACCTAGAAATGCTATGCTAGAGTTTTATACACTGTGCGGTAGGTAATGGGAACCGTCGATTTTTGAAAAAGAGAGGATGACTATGATTTTGAAAAATTCATCCAATGGTGTATAGCAGGGGTCCTGAAACTTTTTAAACAGGGGGCCAGTTCACTGTCCCTCAGACCATTGGTGGGCCGGACTATAGTTTAAAAAAAAAAAACAAAAAAAACTATGAACAAATTCCTATGCACACTGCACATATCTTATTTTGAAGTAAAAAACAAAATGGGAACAAATACAATATTTAAAATGAAGAACAAATAAAG
>CAUYRH010089865.1:0-136572 GCA_963574655.1 Perodicticus potto
GCAAATATTGGTTTTCTTTGAATTATCTCGGAGCCCTCATCAGAGTGATCTGTTTTTGCCCTCCATTTCTCTTCCTCTTTGAAAGTTTGGGAGCGTTCGAAAGCTTTGTCTTTAATGTCAGAAATCCTTTCTTCTGCTTGCTCCTTTCTGTTACTGAAGGATTCTACTGTATTTCTCAGATCTTTGAGGTCTACAAATTCTTGTTTCAATGTGTCAAAATATTTGGTAATTTTGTTTTTGAATTTGTTGAATTCTTGAGACAACTTTTAAAGTGCTCCTTGAATTTCTAATTCCAATGTTACCTCTATTTTATTGATCTTATTTGCAAATCTAAATTCTGATTTTGGTTTCTGACTTCTCAGCCATCTGTTTATGAATGGAATCTTCAGTTGTGTCCACCCTAGCCAGTGTGATCTAGGCAAATAAACTTCCTGATTCACCTCCTTTTTTCCTGCTATTTTTTTCCTGGGGCTTCCATTGATAGAACCCACCCAGAATCCAGAGGGCAAGGACACTCTTTTATCTTTCCCTATGTAGACCAAGCTCTAGGCTCAGAAAGATGAATAGAAATAGCAGAGGGTGGAGCTGTAGGGGTGAGATGAAGAATCCTAACACACATCTTTTACATTCAAAAATGATATTTTTCAATTTTTAAAAACTCAGTAGTATGTAAATTTGAAAAATAGACCTCCTCTAAATTAATGATTAAAATGCTTGGATCTTTTAAGATTGGTTATTTTAAACAGGGTACAATATTTTAATAGTTACATGAATAGTGTTAAGATTTGTGGTTGTCAAAAGCTAATCCAGACCAAGTCCACACAGACGATGAAAATACGTGCAAACACTAACTTCTAGCTTGACTAGTTTAGCTTATCTTGCTATTTGGCTGTATTTTCTTTCTTCACTCAAGAAATATAAGATTGTAGTTCTGTGCTTTTCCTGTACTTCTACCTGTGTGCCAGAGAATTTGTATATCCACTGGTATTGACATTTTCATGTCTTCATTATTCAAATTGTAATGTGACAAATCAGTTTTGTTGGTAAGATAACAAAACAGCTAGTTGGATATTTTTTAGCTGCCAATCATTATGGATGTCATGTTTGGTTCATTTACAGGTGATTAGAGTAACCAGATAAGAAGAAATTGGGCACATTTTGGACAATTAAATCAAATCCAAATAAAAAAAATCTTAGGATGCCAATTATAAGTTTAGGGATTCGTGTTTCTTTTTTTTCACTTTAGGTAGTATAAAATTCAAATATTTGTTGTTGTTGGTACTGAAATTCTATACAGATTTGTAACACCTGAAAGGGATTGTTTAAAATGACAAGGTATGCCAGTGGAGAAAAACAAACAATGTGGCTATGAGGAAATATAATGATACATAAATGGAACATCATCAATACAAGGTATCAGAGTATTTCTGTGTCTAGCATTATCTAAATCTAAAGATGTGAACTGCTAATTTCACTTTCAGACAACTAAACATGATAAATAAGATGATATATGAGCTGGCAAAAACTAAGGGATCCTCAGAGCCTAAATGTAAACTGAAATTGCTAATCCTGAGAGGTAAAAAAAAGTCAAGTTTATGTGCTTCAGGGAAGGTTCCAAAATCCTGATGACTTCAGTTTCTGTTTGCAGTGCCACCTGGCATGCAAGGGATGGCAGAGAATTGTAGGGATTTCACCCCATGTAGGAATCTAATAAGAACCTACATACAACTGTTTCTACTCTCCCGGAAAGGGCCAACTACAAATAAAGGGACCCCTGAGAAGGCAAAATTAAGAAAATCACCCGATTTTAATTTGAATTTAGCTCTGTGGGAAAGAAAAAACATTATCCCTTGAGAAATTACAAGCAGAATCCAGACCTCATGCAGTTCTGCAGCTCCAATTCACATAATTTGCTCTGAGAAAATTTTGCAAGGGTATAATAAATGTGTTTCCGTGTTGGGGGAACCCATTGAACCATGGCATGAGCTACTACTAATGAAAATTATCATCCAAGCAGGCCTTATGCACAGGTAAAAGAATAGAAGCTCACTAGAAAGAATGACCAAATCCAGAGAAAATGTAACACCATGAGCAACATTAAGCAGAACTCAGAGGAATGAGACTAAGAAGCGTGATGAACTTATCAAACTCTGCTATAAAGTAAAATACGTTAAATATGTTTAAAAACAAAAAGGGAATTAAAATATGTGTAAGAAATAAGACGTAAAGATGTTTTATAGATATTAAAGCACAATAATTGAAAAAATGTTTAAAAATATTTAATCAGTGGGTAAAAGTGTTTAAGCAATTGGAAATGTGGATAAATGCATTAACCAGAGTCTAGCAAAGAGGCAGGCAATGCTGGGCATGGCCATGCGTGGCGTAGAGTCTAAGAAGAGAAGTGAAAGAAATTAAACGAAGAGAAAACACAAGATAGACCCTGTAAAAAAGCCAGAAAATTTCATTAATAAAATTTAAAAAACAAAACAAAAACATGTGAATATAACATTGACTAGAATGTCACGTCTCATCAACAGACAAAACAGAAGGGTAAAATAGAGAACAACAACAACAACAACCAAAACCTGAAAAACAACTCAAAGGAATACCAAAATACAAAAAATGAGAAAAATATAAAAAATATAAAAAGAATGCCTATGTATGGTGGGCAGATTAAATGCAAAGATATCAGTAATCACATTTAATGTAAATGGTAAACTCTCTAATCAAAAGATAGTCTGAACATTTAAAAAACACATGATAATAGATGTTACAAATTATTGGTTCTACCTGTATCTAAAATGCAAAAGAACAGTATTTGAAAGTAAAAAAAGGGGGAGGGATGATATACAAGACAATAATAATTAAAAGAAAGCAAGAGTGTGTATATTAATATCAGAAAACTATTTATGGCAGAAGAATTACATATACATATACATATGGACTCTCCATGATGAAAAATGTTGCCACTCAACACAAATGTATAAAAATCATAAACATCTGTGAACTGAATAACATTTCCTGATAGTTGTCATTTCCTCATTTTTATAAATACACACATATATAATACATGTGATGTATGTATGTATGAACACATATCTACATATGTATACATTATCAGATAACACCCAAGTTTCACATTAAAATGCAGCTGGTGAATACCACCACCAGTGAATATCAGGCAGTGAATACTTTTACTTTGCTTGTTTGAGACAGAGTATCACTTTATCTTCCTCATAGAGTGCGTGACGTCACAGCTCACAGCAACCTCATACTCTTAGGATCAAGTGATTCTTTTTCCTCAGCCTCCTGAGTAGCTGGGACTACAGGCACCTGCCACAGTGCCAGATATTTTTTTAGAGACTCTCCTGCTCTTGCTAAGGCTGGTCTCAAACTCCTGAGTTGAAGCAATTCACTTGTCTTGGCTTCCCAGAGTGCCAGGATTACAGGCTCAAGCCACTGTGTATGGCTTGAATAGCTTTACTTTGTAATATGTAGCTTGGTTTATATTAAAAGTAGGATATAATGACTTAGAGATTCATAAAAGTTTCTGGATTGTAACTAATAAATATTTTATATTTTGTCTTTGGGAGGAAAACTATATCTTATAATTAGACTATTAAGTAGAAGGATGGCAGGCACAGAAAAGATGCAAGTTCATCAAAAGGAAAAGTGGTGGAAAAAGGCAGGTTAAGGAGATTGATAGGTGTGTTCCATCACCGAAATGCTCAATTACTTCTTTATCTCATGATCCCAACCTACATCACTTCAGAAATAATTGAAACAAAGAAATATTTTCTCTGAGATATAAGAGTTTTCTGTATCCAAGAAAATATGATTTTTCTTCTTTATATTTCTTCTCCAAAGTTAAAAAAATTCCTTTTCATATCTGAAGTTGTGTCTTTGGCTCTCCGCCATTTTTCTTCACCTCCAAAGCCGACAAGGGTGGGTTAAAATTTTTTACAAATTGCCGGCTTCTGACGCTATTGCTATACTTCCTTCTCTGTTATTATTATTATTTTTTTTTTTTGCCTCCCTCTTCTGCACCTGCCATTATCTTGGGACTTAGAAAAGTGAGAGAAGAGAGAGAGAGGCTGTATCTTCGAGGAGTGCAGATGTGCAAATGAGCAAATGTGTATAATAAGCACACGGGTGGACCATTATGATGGAGGAAAGCAGGCAGAATGAGCTTTTATGCCTGGGAAAACCAGGGGGGAGAAGAGCCCAGCAAACGTCCCAGCCTGGTAAATCTCTCTCACACACATCTCCTCATAGCCTGTGTACCTAGGTATGCTCCATCTTTTATATTCCTAATACATAAGGCTTTTCTTTATTGTTTGTTTCTCCCCATCTCCCATCGCTTTTATAATTCACTGTTCTAAGCAAGTTTTTACACCCCTTTTCAAGTCACAACTATTCATCTTTGCCAAGACAGACATTTTGGAGCATTTCTCATAAATTTTCTTCTAGCAGTTTTATAATTTCAGTTCTTACATATACTTCAGTCTTTATTTTAAGTTGATTTCTGCATATGGTATGAAATAAGGATCTAATTTTCTTTCTTCTACATGTGGATATGCAGTTTTCCCAATACCATTTACCAAAGACACTGTCCTTTTACCATTTTGTGTTCTTGGTAACTTTGTTGAAAATATATTGACTCTAAATTCAGTTTTCCCAATACTGTTTACTGAAGAGACTGTTCTTTATCTATTTTCTGTTCTTGGTGACTTTGTTACCAAGAAAATATGTTAGCTCTGAATTCATGAGTTTTATTTCTGAGCTTTCTGTCCTGTTCCATTGGTCAACATGACTGTATTTATGTTAGTGCCATGCTATTTTGACCACTATATCTTTGGGAGGTCAAGCAAATATGATGTCTTCACCTTTGTGTTGTTTATTCAAGATTTCTTTGACTATTTGATGTCTTTTGTGGTTCCTTAATAATTTTTTGAATTATTCTTTTCCAATGTCATGATAAATGACATTGGAGTTTGATAGAAATTTTGCTAAATCTACAGATCACTTTGGATAGTATGGGCATTTTAATAATATTAATTCTTCCAACCCCTGAGCACAGTATATCTTTCCATTTCTTTGTGTTGTTTACAAGATTTCTTGGTATTACTCCCAAAACACAGGCAGTAGAGGAAAAATAAACAAATGGTGTTGCAGCAAATTAAAAAGCCTATGTATAGCGAAGGAAAAAAACTTAAGAGTAAAGAGGCAAACCACAGATTGAGAGAAAATATTTGCAAATTATACATTTAAGGGGCTGTCTAAAATATATAAAGAACTCAAAACACTCATTAACAAGAAAACAAATATTCCCATCAAAATGTGGGCAAAAGATCTAAACAGGCACTTCTCAAATGAAGACATACAAGCAGCCATTATATGAATAAATGAACATTATGTGGAATCATCAGGGAAATGCAAATTAATTAAAACTACAGGGAGATATAAGCTCACATATTTAGAATGGCTATTACTAGAAAGTTGAAAGTTAGCAAGTGTTCAAGAGGGCTGGATAAAAAGAAACCCTTGTACACTGTTGGAGGGAATGTACATTAATAAAGCTATTATAGAAGACAGTATAAAATTTTCTCAGAAAATTAAAAGTGAAAATAAAATTACTATACAATCCCACCATCCCATTTCTGGGTGTATATATAAAGGATTGAAATCAGTGTGTTTGTGAGATATTTGTATTCCACTGTCAGCATTAGCCATTCACAATACCGGAGCTCAACTTCACTAATCTTCAGGGAAATGAAAGTAAATCCACAATGAGATATCCTCTTACTCACTTACTTAGATGATATTTATTAGAAAGTTCAAAAAGAATAGATGCCAGCATGGATGCAGAGAAAAAGGAATGTTTACACAGTGTGAGTGGGACTGTAAACTAGTACTACCTCTACAGAAAACAGTATGAAGATTCCTCAAAGAACTAAAGTAGACCTACCACTCAATCCAGAAATCCCACAACTAGGTATTTTTCCAACAACAAAAAAAGTAATTTATCAAAAAGATACCTATACTCGAATGTTTATTGCTGAAGAATTCACTATTGCAAAGATGTGGAATTGATCCAAATGTTCATCAGTTCTTGAGTGGATTAATAAAATGTAACGTATCCATACCATAGGATACTACTCAGCCACACACAAAACAAAATGATGAATTAATAACTTTTTCAACAATCAGAATGGAAGTGGAGACCATTCTAAGTGAAGTATCTCAAGAATTGAAAAACAAACACCACTATTAAACTAACTAACCCACAAGCACACAAGTGAACAAAGGGAAGTAAAAGATAATAAAAGCAACCAGGGGTAGTGGAGAGGAGAGGAGGGAAATAAATCAACCTGATGGGTACAGTGAACACAATTTAGAAAATGGGCACACCTATCACTTCAAAAGAGACCCATGTAACCTACAACTTCTGCACCCTCTTACTATGTTGAAAGTAAAAACAAAAAAATATTAGAGGCATAATATAGAAGCAATCACAATATAGAAGCAACCTAGGGTGCATCATTAGATGAATGATGTAGAAAAGGATGTACACATATATATTCTGAGAGAGAAGGAAATATTGTTCAGCCACAGGAAGGGGGAAATCCTATCATATGAGACAACATGGATAAAACTGAAGGACGTTATGCCAAATGAAATAAGCCAGGCACAGATAGACAATATTATGTGATCTCTCTCATGGGTGGAATCCAACATTGTTTACCTCATAGAAGTAGAGAGTAAAGTGGTTACTAGACGCTGGGGAATGGAGTGTATAAGAAAATGAGAGATGTTGTTTAAAGGTTCCAAAGTTTCAGACAGACAGGAGAAATAAGAGTTAATGATCTATTATAAACAATGATGAATATAGTAAATAATAATGTATCCATATTCCGAAATTGCTAAAAGAGTAGATTTTAAATGTTTTTATGAAAGAAAAATGACAACTATATGCATTTCTTAATTAGCCAGATTAACCATTTCACACTATAAAGACATATCAAAATACCATATTATACCCTCTAGCTATACATAGTTACTAGTTATCAATTAAAAATATAAATTAAGGCTCAGTGCCTGTAGCTCAGTAAGTAGGGCACCAGCCACATACACCAAAGGTGGTGGGTACAGGCCAGGTCTGGGCCTGCTAAACAACAATGACAACAGCAACCAAAAAAAAAAAAAAATATATATATATATATATAAATATATAAAAATATATATATATATATATAAACAGAACGCTGTTGGTTGGTGCGCACACACAAAGAAATGTTGGGGGGAGAGACAAAATAATAAATAAAAACCACCAACACCCCCAAACAAAAAAAAAAAAAAATATATATATATATATATATATATATATATATATATATATATATATATATAGCCAGGCATCGTGTTGGGTGCCTGCAGTCCCAGCTAATTGGGAGGCTGAGACAAGAGGATTACTTAAGCCCAAGAGTTTGAGGTTATGGCGAGCTGTGATGCCACAGCACTCTACTGAGGGTGACGTTGTGAGACTCTGTCTCAAAAAAAAAAAAAAAAAAAAAAAATATATATATATATATATATATATATATATATATATAAATTTAAAAATATTCATCTTTAAAGAGGCAGGTCAAAGGCTACTTTTTATATTTATCACTTTCTTTTCTGAGGCTACCTGCCTTTATGTAGTAGAGCACATAATAATATATTTAATTTATAAAGATTCTTCTTTTTCTTCCCCTATTGTAGGTTCCTCCATGGAACAATTTCTGGGTAACCATTCTGTGTATTTCACCTCCAGGCACAGTGTACAGCTCATAGTAGGCATTAGAGAAAGCATGGATTTTGAGAAATACACAAAACTCAAGGTATTATGTGTAAATCTCAGAGAAAGACTAAAGCTTATTAAAGGTTTTTTTCTCTATTAGTGTTTTGCTAGTTATTCTTCATAAAAGGGAGAATAAATCTTCAAGCAAAATTTGAATTATGTTCTCCACCACTCAGCACTCACTGCTGCTTCATTGAGGTGAAAATAAAATCTTATATTCAAGCTTAAAGAAAAAATAAAAACTAGTTCTTCATAATTATAACACCTAAAAGTCCCAGATGGATAAGAAACATTGTTATTTTTAAATAGGGAAAGTGAGTATGTTGTATCTGTTGCCACCCATAAGAAAAAACCTTGGACCCACTTCAGGCTCAAATCAGGTGGTGATTTATTATACCTAAGCAGGGGACCACTGCCTTAAAAGGCAGGCGGCCTCAAAGTGCAGTGCAGGCTGATTTTTACACCCTTTTTGTGCTGATGTGCCAAAACAAGCATGTACAGAAGTGGAATGTGACAGTTAGCTCAGGGTGGGATTACAGCGTGGCATTTACAGCATAGCGATTGGCATGGGAACAACATGGGAAACTCACTGACCTGAGAAACTCTGCATGAATAAGTTTTCACTATTTTGTAGCAGTGGCTAGGGAGTTAAGGGGAACTTGGAGAACTTCATGGTTCTATTCTGAAACTTGTTCTTGGAACAGAGAAGGGGTGGGGGCACGCTGGGGACCAAGGCTGAGACAGGTTGAGACAGACTCGGGTCATGTTGGGGGCTGTTGGCCTATAATAAGTAATTGTATTTAAAGGAAACAAACTATAAAATAGTTCTCACAGTTGATTGTTTAACATGAGCTTAAGTTTATTTCTTATTGTTTCTTATTCCTGAAAAGTTGGCATGGGTGAACAAAGCATGCTTTGTCTGAAAAAAAAAAAATTATGTAAATTAGAAAAGAGATAGTCAGAAATATCAGTTAGCAAATTTGCATCACATTTCACTGAGCACTCTATTAGAAATAGGTTTTGAAGGATGAAAATTAGAATAATGTCTACTTAGATTCCACTGAGTTCTACTAGGAAAAAAGCAAAAAAAATCATGAGATATACTTCAAAAATAATAGTAATAACATTCAGGTCATTTCTAGGAAGCAATAGAAAATTATTCTGTTTCAAAAACATGGATTGTCCCAAAAAGCACCTTAAAAAAATAAACAAACAAAATAAATTACCACCACTATGTCTAAGAATTTTTGGGTTTTTTTTCTTCTTTTCAGAGAATTACATTAAAATAATAAGATGTGGTAATATTTTGTGAGCCTTTCCTGTTGTATCTCTTTTGCAGTTAACATTTTCCCTGTCATAATGTTTCCAGGGAACAAAGAACAGGAAATTATGTGCTTGAGAAAATGTTAAGTGTAAAAGCAATATGAGTTTTCTCTGCCTAAGCAATATATATTTCTCAACAAAACTTAGATTTTCTATAGTACAAAGAAGAAAAAAACTTCTAAAATTCTCTCCTTTACATGTGTCTCTATTTTTAAAAGAAAAATGGTAAGTTAAAATATTATAAAAATTATTTTAAAGAAATACATTACACATTCATGATGAATAAAAAAATCACAGTTTTTGAGTAAGTGCTTTTAGATTAAATTCAGATTCTCCATGTTGGTTACAATAGTTCTGAGTATTGAACAAAACATTAAATGCACTTGAATTCTACTCAGTTTCTTCATTATCAACCAAAGAATATCAATCATGCTTTCCTATTGCATTGAGCAGCATAGTAAATACACAGTGTATATGACTTTTCCTAACATAGTAAATAATAAAGAACAAAAACGAAATTTTGTATGGCACTTCAGATTAGACAGTATTTTCTTAGACACCAAGGAAGTAGTAATTTCAGATTTGAGAATTAGACATAACTAGTGTTATCCTCTTAGGAAAGAGTATTTATTTATTTATTTGTAGACTACAGAACAAAATGGATATTTGATTATCAGGAGATTGTCTCTTCACCAATTGATTTATCTTCTTCCTGGACACAATTAGACCACATCTCCCATTTTCCTTCTCTGTTAGATGTCACCACATGGCTGAGTTGTAGCTACAGGTAAGAAGAAGGGAGAGTGTTACTCCTTAGTTCCTTGCATTATTTGATGCAAAAAAAAAAAAAAAGAAAGAAAAAAAAATGTAAGCAACTTGAAAGCCATATGCTACTTATAGAAATTAGCATATGTAAGAGTTATGCAATAAACACAGACTCAAATTTGGTATATATTTTGACCCTCTGGAGTACTATTTATGACTTCTAAGTATTATAAATTTAAGGATAATCATCTGTGAACTATTAATAGTAAAATCTTCTTTGGGTAATGTTTTATGGATGATGGAATGTTTATAAATTTATTAATATACTATCAATGTCGATAAAGTGCTGCAAATGCTGATTCCAAACATAATAATATGTAGATTAGTGTGTTTATTTTTTCAATGGCCTTCTACAGACTTGAAATCAACTACATCACAAGAAATTATTTATTGTGTGTCTGGAATGTTTGAATTAAAATGTAACATCATTTAGCATTCTGTTCTGTTATACTTTCTATGTGTTCTTATTTTTCTTTATTTTTCAGTTTCACAGCTTTCATCTCTTGTACTCTTTCTATTTTTCTTCTTCTTTCTCTCTTTTTCTCTAAAAATCCCTTGTAGAACTACCTCTTGGCATGTAACACTGTGATTTAATATCTTGAAGAATTCTCGAGGGAAAAATCCTCATAGCTTGAGGCTACGATTTGAACAACTCATACTTTTTAAACTAATTGTAAAGCTATCTCTCATGTCTGGTTATGGAACTCAACCTCTGTAAGGAGACAATTCACACATTTGAAAACTTTACCCAATGTATGTCCATTGAGGCTTCTTTACTAAAATAAAAAATGTTTTCTGACATTCATTGGCTGTATAAAAGAAGCATCTTCTGGTGGCAAGTAAATGATTACAGTAAAACCTCTCTAGTTGACCACCTCCCAATATTGACCACCTTCTGAAATTGACCTAATTTTCATAGTCCACACGTGCAGCACACTCATATCGGCACAGTGGGGCTACACCCTTATGTTGGGCTAGACCCCACCTTCATATATTGACCAGTTTGTTACAGTTCCTTGGATGGCCAACTTACAATAAAATAAATTTATTAGTTTTAACTAATTACTATAGTTAAATTTAAATTTAACTAACTATAGTAATAGTGAAATAGTTAAATAGTTAATATAGTAATAGTTAAATAGTTAAATTTAAATCATTAACTTATAAATTACACAGTTAAAAAAACTTGAACTGAATGGGACGTACAGATTTCAACATTGCTGTGGTATATAAAATCTACTCATGCTTAACTTTAAGATATTAACATTTTGTCTTCCTATAAGAGACGAGGTATATTGAAGGTTCTTACTAAAAGAAGTAGTTTTTTCCCACCATATTAGGAAATGAGAAACCATGCTTTTAGTTTTTAAATGATAGGTCTAGTTACAGTCTATGAGGGAGTCATACTTGGGAACAAGTTCTTTAATTTGGGAAAAAAATGCTATTACAAAGATAAAGGGAAGCAATTTCCATGTGACTCACATGCTCACAGAGAGCTTGAAATTTTGTGAATTTTAGCCTTCAGGCACAGAGAAGAATCTTACAGGGTGACACATCAGGAAATAAATGAAAAGCTGGAGTGCCTGAGTGATGGGAACATTAATCTCTGGAGAGTATCCAGACTACATGAGAGATCAGAAACTCAAGTTGGAAGGAAGGTAAGTACAGCCTACACAGGTGCTTTATTCCTGTTTCAAATTCCTTATGTTGCCCATTTATAGTTTCTCCATTATCCATCTCAAATATTTTGCTCTGTATAAAACTTTGAAAAACAAACAGAAAATTCATTCTGTAGATTCTTCTAAATTTGTTTTCAAACATTGGAACACCCACATAATGACCTCATAACATGCTACGACACACAGCTGCCTTGTAGAGACTCTTCTGATTTTGCCTTCAACTTACTCTGAGTAAATTGTGTATCTTTTCACTATAAACAATTCAAAACTATATAAAGTAATCAAATGTAGAAGTCATTTTTAAATTTCTTTTATTTAGAACTTACTGTATTGATGTACTCATTTATTCCATGCTCTAGAAATTCAGTGATGGGTAAGTCAGATCTCACAAAGTGAAGGAACAGTAAAGATTCACCAATAAATAAAAATGTGTGCTTTAAAAGAGTGATGCAAATATTTACCAATAAAATAGAAATGATGGGAAAATGACTTGAGGGCAGAAGAGTATCCTTAAATAGAGTGGGAGTAAAGGATTCTTAAAAAAATGGAAATATTTGAAATAGACCAGAACGTGAAAGGCAACCGGTCTTATAATTTTCCTTCTCTGTGCTCCTTTTAGCAGAAGGAGTAACAAGCTCAGATCACTAGCTGGGCGTAGTGGCTCACGCCTGTATTCTTAGCACTCCCAGAGGCCAAGGAGAGTGGATTGCTTGAGCTCAGGAGTTTGAGGTCAGCCTGAGCAAGAGCAAAACTCCATCTGTACTGAAAACAGAAAAATTAGCGAGGTGTTGAGGGCGGCACCTGCAGTCTGAGTTACCTGGAAGGCCAAGGCAAAATGATCACTTGAGCCCAGTTGTTTTGAGGTTGCTCTGAGCTGTAACACCATGATGTACTAGTGTGGGTGACAGTCTGAGACTCTGTCCTAAAAAAAGAAAGAAAGAAAACAAGTTTATAGAAGTAAAATGAAGAGAAATTTAGAAAACTGTGACAGAGGAAAAGCCCTGAAGCAGCTGAGAGAAGGCAGGACAGGGAAAGAGAGAGACCATCGTTGGAAGAGCATGTTTGCTCCTTCTCAGACTGACGTTAAGACCTTGGGCAGGGAGGCAAACAGTCATTGAATCTCTTTGAAATGCTTCCCTATGCTCCTCTCTGGGACAGAGTTGCAGCAGGTTGACCAGTTAAACAGTAATTATAGAAGTTTTGGTAGGTAGAAAGAGCATTTTAGACTAGGGTGATGGGAGAGGTAGGGTTAAAGGATTATACCCTGGGGAACAGGAGCAATGATATTACCATTATTTTGGATGAGGAGAAGTTAGCAAAGTGGAATTACTAAGGTGACTGCTGGGTTTATTGATACAGTCTTTTATGAATACAGAGAAGGCCAGAGAAAATACTTACGTGGACATCAGAGGGCATTAATATTTTCATACTGGAGGTGTTAAGTTTGAGATATTTTATTAGCTATCTAGTGGAGATTAAAATTGCTACACAAGTTAATATGTCTATTAATCCGGAGCTCAAGCAGAGTTAAGGATGAGGATTTGAAATGACTTGACAGTATGTTGATGGAACTGTCATCAAAACCCTGAGTGGGTTCCCTTGAGAAAAACCATAAATAGAATGTTGTAGGAAGATGCAGAATAGGAAAAGAGAGAAGGTATGAGCTGAGACGTGAGACCCAGGAGACCCTTTGGAGGAACGAGGCCCAAAGAAACTGAGGAGCAGTGTTCATGTGGAAGAGGAAGGAGAGAGGAGCGCGAAGTATTGACATCAAAGACCGAAGGCATTTCAAGAAGAAGAATGGTTAATGAGTAATGGTAATAATTAATAATAAATCATCAAGGTGAATTATAAGAAAAAGTCCAAACATTGTCAAAAGCGTCTATTTTTGGTATCAAACATAGCAAATATTGTTGAATATCATGGACGAAAACGCACTGCAAAATACATCTCATTCATATTTTTTTCCTGATGTGCAGTTCTTTCAGAGCCTGCAAGAAAATGTCATATAAATAGTAAAAAATATTAAGTATAATGAGCCCTTGAATCTTATTGCAGCATTTATTATTAATATTTACAATATTTCAGATTACTACACCATATTGTGGCAATGTAGCTATAATGTATTAAAAGGTATTACTTTAATTATCTGAAAGTGCAACATTTCTAGACTGTGGGAAATATGACTTATTCTTTCTCTGAATATCTCTCTTTCTTTTTCTCTCTCTCTGTTTGTTCAATAATAAAAGAAATAAACCAATGGAATGATAATTTCTGATTGGATTTATAGCAGGTAAAATTCCCCTTAATTTTTGTCTATGAGTAACGCACTTTTTCCCTTTAATATTATTTTTAGCTTTAAAAAAACCTATAATAATTCTAGAATTATATGTTGAAATGCACTTTTCTTTCATTTGACATGTATGGAAATGTGTATATGTGTGAGTGTGAGTGTATGCATGTATATGTGTTTAAGAACACTTGATTTACCTCATGAATTAGTTTGGGATTATATCCTGAACTACATAAATGTTACTTAACATTCATGTCACTCACTTTCCTTATCTATAAAATGAGGAACAGAATAGCATTTACCTTCCTAAAAACATTGTCAAGATTAGAAATATTGATGCATTTGAGAGATTAACAATGTCTGGCATAAGTAACTAATCACTAAACAGTGGCTATTATTTGATTGCTTTTGTTCTTAGTCTATGTGGAGTAAATTTTTTAAATAATCTATATATATTTGAAGTAAGTGTAATATTTACATTTACATGTGTTATTGAGGAAATCAATTACACAAAATAGGGAATAATTAATTAAAAGTAAATTTAGGGTTTTTTTTTTACATTTTGGTAGCTATTTTATGAATTACATGATCCATGTACAATATACATATATGCAACAGTTTTAATTAAGTTCTTCAATTCATATTAAAAATAATAGGCCTAAGTTTTCACCAATACATGTGCCACATAACTTCATTTCTAGGAGTTAAATGAGATAAAATACATAGTGAGATACTCTATGCTTTTTTGCATTCTAGACATAATTTTTATCAGGTCTCACCTGTGCGCCCTGGAATCAATAATGGGCTATGAGCCCCTCCTATGCTAATACTACCTCACATATGTCCAATAATGTGCAGGTTTTGTTGCCTTTGTTTTCCATTTTCCTGGGTATTCCCTTGCTTCCTTTATAATGTCTTCCCTATTTTCATCTGCACATTTACCCACAAAATGCACTTGTATTTTTATAATTTATATGTTCTAAAGTGAACTTTGCCAGAAAAAGTTAAAATTTTGCTAATGATTAATAGAAGAGAATGTTTTGCCAGAGTTTGAATTGACTGGTAAGGAAAACAAATGAGGCTACTTTTATAATTTGTAGAAGCTTCTCAGAATGATTTTGACATCTGATTAAGTACTCTGAAATGCCAATATTTTTACCCAAGAGTAACAGTCAAAGTCATGTAATGTTAATACTAAATGTTCAGTTGTAAAAGCAAAATAAGATGTACTTGTCTAAACTCATGGTAGTGCAGTTCTTTATCAAGAAAACACATCCATTCTTGGGATAATAAACATGGTCAAATTAATTGCACTTTACTGGTTCAAAAATTTGATTGTGTTTGCATTGACCATCCAATGCATGCAATGACTGTCAATATTGACAGTATTACTTAATCTTGACAGACAGATAAAATTGGAGAAGAGTCTTTCCATCTTTCTATATCATTTTACTCAAAATCGCACCTCTTGATTTCCTTTATTTTAAAATAAGTTCACTCAAGAATTCACTACTATTAAAAATTCATAGAAGAAATTTAAATATATGTCTGCTAAAAATGGGCACTGGCCATTAAATACCTACATGCTAGTATCTAAAGCTAGTAAAAGAGAACACTGTAGTTTTTCTGGCCAAAGTAGAGCCCCTTATTCAAATTCATTCATTCATTTTTTTAGTAAAGCCTTTGTGGAATAATCTACAGTGGTTTTGCAACATTCATATGATGTCATAATTTCTCTAATACTATAAGTAAAACGCATTACTAATAAAAGAAAAATATTGAACTAAAAATATTCGAAATGTCCAAGTCATTAAAAAGTGTTGTTCTAACTAACAAATGCAAAAGAAGAGACCCAAGAGTTTATACTATAGAGAGGAGTAGAGTAAGAGTGAGTAGTTAAGTGGGTAAAATCAAAGAAAAATAATATACATTGCTAAAAATTATAATAAACAATGATGGAAAAAAACAGAGACTTGGAGAGGAAGCTTGAGAAAGTTAAGCAAGATAGGTTATGCTCAAAAGACAAAATTACTGTTGCCTCTTTTTCAGCCTTTGCAACAAATATTATAGCGATGTTCACTTATTTGTTCAACTACTTGAGAAAGGATTGAGCTAGAATGATCTCTTAGTTCCCTTCTATCTTAAAATTATATGTGCATTATATTTAAATCATATGACATCATTAAATAATATTCGCATGCACCGTAAGATGTAGAATTCCCAGGTCTGGCATATAATTCTCTATGTAAGTATACAAATATTGAATGAATATTTTTGAATGAGCTAATGATCACAATATTCACCACATTTATGCCTCCTATGTAGCTGGCAGCATTTTCTTGGTAATAGTAGTGAAGATTATTCTGTCTCTTTTCTATCCCAGTGTCCATATTCTTTTGCCTATCACGTGCAGATATTCCTTAGCAAAACCTGAATTTGCACGCTGAACTGCTGAACAAAATAAGGGTCGTAACACAGTGTGCTCAACAGTGACATTTTCTCAACAAGGACATGAGATTAACCTCCCACACAATATAATAGTTCCACCCAATTTCCCCAAATGAGTTCTTAATTTAATTGGTCATTGGAAGTGCATCTATGTATAAAGAGATCATTGCCTTATTTGAAAGGAGGAAACCACTTATAGATTAAAATTTCTAATGTTGAACAGAAATGTAAGAACAATATTGATGGAACTAATGAAGGTTCAGAAGAAAATGTTACCTAAAAAAAAAATCTGTTGAAATATATCAGTACAATGAAATTAATAATGATATTTAAAGGTTAAGGACCAACTTATTTAATTAAATATTTAATAAGTACATTATTTGGAAAAACTTCTTAGAAATAAAATTGCAAAGAACTAGAACACTTTATGGAGAGAGTTGTTAGAAATTCTCCCTTAGAAAATGAATATCTTACCTAACATTCTTTTTTGTTTGTTTGTTTTGCGTCAGTTTCTCAGTGTCATCCTCAATAGAGTGCTGTGGTATCTCAGCTTACAGCAACCTCAGACTCTTCGGCTTAAGTGATTCTCTTACCTTAGCCTCCCAACCATCAGGGACTACAGGTGCCCGCCACAATGCCCTGCTATTTTTTTGGTTGCAGTTGTTGTTTAGCAGGTCTAGGCTGGGTTTGAACCTGCCACAACTTCAGTGTATGTGGCTGGCTCCCTACTCACTGAGCTACGGGTGCTGAGTCTCTAACATTCTATACTGAAATTATATCATCCACGTCCTTAGAAGAAAGCAAAAATAAACATGAAGAAATGCCTTATAAAAGTCCAGATGTATTTCAGCAATTGCTAGCGTTAGTATGCATTTTATAGAATGCATCAAGATACAGATGATATTTTTTCTTACTTTTGGTGTAACTTATAGGTTCCTGTATATAAGAAAAAAATAATTTGTCAAGACTTAGGAGCTGATTTTGAAAAGCACCTTTTCCTTATCATAACTCTCATGAACTCTTGTATTCTGATGTCATATATTCATGTTTTAAATTTTCCATATTGAAGATTGCATTTTACTATAAAACTTCAAATTTTCATTCTTTTTTTTTTCTTAGAGACAGAGTCTCACTTTGTCGCCCTTGATGGAATGCTGTGGCATCACAACTCACAGGAACCTCCAGCTCTTGAGCTTAGGTGATTCTCTTGCCTCAGCCTCCCGAGTAGCTGGGACTACAGGTGCCTGCCACAATGCTGGGCTATTTTTTGTTGCAGTTTGGCCAGGATGAGGCTCAAACCCTTCACCCTCGGTATATGGGGCTGGCGTCCTACTCACTGAGCTACAGGTGCTGCCCCAATTTTTCATTCTTAACTTACGCTTCTTGAGTTATAGTATTAGTAATATTAAATGACATTAAAACATATTTGAGTATTATAATAAAAATGATAAGCACACTCAATTCTGAATGATAATCAATAATTCAAAATAAACTGTGAAATTTTAAAACAAGTTTCCTTTACCTGCTTATTTCTTAAATAATTGTGTAGTAAAATAATTGATTATCTTGTTGGAGCTATTTAATATTTAGTTTTAAAGATACATTTTCTTAAAGTTCTTAAAATTTAACTTAGCCAATACTTAAAAATTAGATATAAGCCTCAAATACAGCATGGATCGAAAAGATAAAAAGTGAATTTTAATAATAAACTCTATCTGCATTGAAATTACTTAGCATTTAAACATTTCAACCCAAATTTTGTGGTTATTTTTTTTAATAGGAGCACAGCTTTTAAGTCATATAATTCTCCTATTTTGTAATGCCAACATCATACTACTAAAACTTTTTATTTTCACTATACTATCTTTTTTTTTTTACATATACATGTATTTATTAGGTTTCCAATTTTTGCCTTCTCAGAACTAAAGAGGCTTAAAATTTAGTAACAATAACAATGTTTAAGATAAGGACTAGAAACAAAAACCTTGTAAAGAATGAAAGAAGATAAATGCATTCAGAAAAGAAATCAGATGATTACTGCATTGAAATATTAAGCAATTTTAATAATAATAATGCAAAAGAAAGTAACATTCACATTGTCTAACAAGAGTATATATATTATAAAATGCTTTGACTCTGAGGCTCAGTATGGAGTCATCACTTAAGTATTAATATCCAGATTAAGTAGAATGATTTTGAAGTTTTTCTTCTTTTTCTATTTATAAGAGTTGGCATGATTTTTTTTTTTTTTTGGAAATTATCTTTTGCAATTATCTTTCACTGTACTATCTTTTACTAGAAAAAAAAGAAGAAAGAGAAGGCTTTTACTATGAAGCATAGTTTTGCTGATAAATTTGATCCTATTTTTTATTTCATTGTGGCATGGCTATGGCCACTCTAGAAACCTGATTACACAGCCCAGGTTTAACTTGTTGCTGTTATAACATAACTTTTCGAATAAAGGCATAGTTCCTGTTGACGTGGCAGGCCCTGGTGTCTGGAATAGATATGCAGTGATCATGGGAAAATGGCAAGGAAGCCAGGGCTCCCACATTTCACATAACATCCCACTTGTACTCAGTATGCCCAATAACGTCACACTGTAGAGTATTGTCTATGAAAAATGTGACATATTTTTTGTGTGAGTCAATTAAATCTGGCGATATACAGTAATCAATATGTTTGTCACTTCTATTTATTCTCTTATCAGATAGAAAAAAAAAAAACTTACAACAGCAGTACCATCAAATGTTTTTGAACTTCCTGATGTAACGTAATGTAATCTTTTAAGTCCACTTTTGTCTTGGCTCTTGCAGTCTTGGTCATTCTGTTTTCCCACATTCCCTTAAATTGTTATAACAAGCAATTCCTTCATGAATTATTTTTTAACTAAATAATAACTCATTAGAAACATTCGGAAATGATAATATTGTGTATTGAAATCTTGTATAAGTTCCTCTCTCTTCATAGAATTCCTTCTCAGCCTTTTTTTTGACCTAGCACTGACATTTTTAAACTCATCATTCTTTGATGTTCTTTTTCCCCTAACTAGAGTTCCATGCAATCAGCCCCGCTCACAGCAACCTCAAATTCTTAGTCCAGTTGATTCTTCTGCCTCAGCGACCCTAGCAACTGGGACTATAGGCACCCACCACACCACCTGGATATTTTTTTCTATTATTTTAAGAGACATGGAGTTTTGATCTTGCTCAGCCTGATCTGGAATGCCTGAACTCAAGTGATCCTCCTGCCTCAGCCTGCCAGAGTACTAGGATTATAGGTATGAGCTACATGCCCGGCCATCATTCCAATCTTTTAAAAATGATTTTGTGTTTTTATATCATGAACATCAATAGGCATTAAGATTTTAAAATATGTATCAGAATTTAAAATAATTATTTCCATATATATGTATATACACAGTCTTGAAATATGTATTTCTACATAAGGCCTAAATGCTTTTTTATACTTTGAACATAGAAATAAATTTTCCAGGACCATACTAGTGGGCAGGAGGGAACCTGATATCAATTACAACAAAAATAATACTCACATGAAGAAGTGAATTCTTAACATATGGCACAATTTGATGTTTTATTTTTGCCTTTTAAGATAAGACAGACTACAATTAGAAATGGGGGTCAAGTGTGGTGGCTCTTGCTTGTAATCCTATCACTCTGGGAGGCCAAGATCGGAGGATTACTTGAGTTCAGGAGTTTGAGACCAGCATAAGTGAGAGCGAGACCTCCATCTCTACCAAAAATATTAAAATTAGCCAGCATTGTAGCCAGCACCTGTTTTCTCACTTACTAGGGAGGCTGAGGCAGAAGGATTGCTTGAGCCCAGGAGTTTGAGGTTGCTATAAGGAAAGATGATCCCATGGCAGTCTTGTCTGGGTAACAAGATATTCTGCCTCAAAAAAAGAACTGCTAACAATGTATACATCTTACATCACAGATTATGATCTTGGTTAAACCATCTTATATTTTTGAGCCTAATATTTTTAATTTCTAATATAACATAACAAACTATTCACAGCATTGGTCGGAGGATCAGAAGAAAGTGTCTTAAAATCTTCATGATGTCTAATACATTTTGTGAAGAAATGATATCATTAGTGCAAATTAAACTGCTTGTAGTATTGTTGTTATATAAAATGTGGCCCATAAAGCAGCTGCATTAGCACCCCCTGGTAAAACAGAAATACAAAATCTCAGGTCCTACATCAGAAGCACTGACTCAGAATATATCTTTCAATAACAAACCTGAAAGATACACATATATGCTGAAGTTCAGGAAACAACCATTTAAAATATGTTTGAATTTCCCAAATGTGGTGGAAAAAATTCTTATGCAAATTTTGTTGTAAAACACATATTCTCATTCAAGGTAGTAAATGTTTATACTGCATAATTGCTATATGAATATGTCTAGGAAAATATACTGTTATTATAAAAAATCAGATAACTTTAGCACAGTTAAGAAAAAACTCTGAAAACCAATTGTTGCTGGGATTTCTTTCTGCAGTAGGTCTTTGGTCTCCAATGTTTGAAGAATGAAGCCATAGACCACAGAGATCAGTGATAGGAAAGAATTTTCTTAGATAGAAAATAAGAGGGAAAGAAGGAAAGGAACCAGAGCCTCTGGCAGAGGTGGGGAGACCCAAGTGGGAGGTGCCTGTGTAAGTCTTTCATCCAGGATCTTTATACAGTTTGGGGAATTACCCTTGGCTAGGACTTGATGGACTTCAATGTTGATTAGTGACTGAATGAGGGTATTAACAAATGAATGCAATTCCTTCAGCGCTGGGAAAAAGGAACAAGAGATATACTCCAGAAGGTGCCTATTTTACATAGAAAAATGTTCCCTCTCCTG
This sequence comes from Perodicticus potto, assembly GCA_963574655.1. Taxonomy (NCBI): domain Eukaryota; kingdom Metazoa; phylum Chordata; class Mammalia; order Primates; family Lorisidae; genus Perodicticus; species Perodicticus potto. Next base: position 21,287 of record CAUYRH010089865.1, read on the forward strand.
TCTTACTTATATTCAGAGAGTGTAGTTTGGAAAGAAAACAGAGGGTCCTTGTCCAGCCCTGACCAGGGGTCACCCAGTATCAATTCTTCCTCTTTGAGTAGAAAGTCTAACTGCTTGTAAGGAAAAAATGGCCATCAACTCACTGTGACTGCTTCTTGCTGGAGTGGGTGATGATAAAAGGGAGTAGTTAGAGTTTTTCACAGAAAGTGATACAGGGGTCTGCAATAGAATTGGTCTTGAACTGGAATCATTTTTGCTGTTTGTGACCTGATGATGTAATCTCTGGAAGACATAAATCTGATTAGCATATTCATATTAAAAGGCAAAGGTAGTAGAGTGAGAGGAGAGAGTCCGTACAGTGTCAGGTTGGAAATAACAAATCCAGTGATTTAGAAAGAAAACTACATTAACAATTTCTTTGCTGGTTTCTAAATAATAACTTCAAATTGTCCTTAGGCTCATAAGTTAGGAAACTGTGGTTGATTTTTTCATGGTTTGCTTTTGTACTCAGGATTTTACTCATGAATAAAATCCATTTGCAAATCTTCACCTGGATATTTACTTTGTCTTTGTATACCTAAAGGAGTGGTATTTCTTTAACTTCATTTGCGCCTATGGAGCATATTTTACTCTTCCCACCTGTTCCTCAGTATCCCATACTTCTGGGTTAATTTCTTTCTATAATAAGGGAAGGTATAGTATAGGTTCTTTCCCCATATTCATATAAATGGTTGTTTCTGCCTTAGTTAGTATATCCCTTCCCAAAAGGAGATCAGGACTTTAGGAAGGCATGAGAGAACAGCCAGTTTTACCCCATTACAGCTTAAAGACTGAGAGAAGAATTGGATAATCCACTTTCAAGACACCCTCTGTATAGTTACAGATTTGGCGGAGAAAAGTCCAAGGTTAGGGAGGAGTACAGAAAAGGAGGATCTAGTGTCCAGGAGAAAGAAATTCTATCTCCTGGTCCTCCACAATGAGGTGCACTTGGGGCTCTTAAGGAGGGGATAACAGAATCTGGAGCCATGAGAAACTGACCTGGACACCCTCAGTTCAGTTTGGGAGCTGACAGGTCACTGTCTCAGGAGGCCTTCACCTCTGGGGACAGGCTGCCCTCCAGTGGTCACTCTTGCATTCTGGACAGGGGCGTAGTGGTTTAAAGTGGCCAGTCTGATGACACGGAAAGCACTTGTTCTTAGCTCTTCTTCCCTCCCTCCACCTCTAAGTGCTATCTGTTTGCTGCAGTGCCAATACTAGAGCTGTCATCTTTTTTATATCCCCTTTTTTCTTTTTTTTCCTCTTCCTCCTGATCTCGATTATAAAAGACTGCTGTGGCCATTTAAAGAAGATTCTCCATGTTATGATTGGGGCCTAGAGTCAATTCCTGGAGGTTTTTTCCTAATGTCTGGGTCAGCTTGAATAATAAATTTAAAATAATTTGATTCCTTGAGGAGTCAGATGTCAACTGAGTATGTTTCCTCATCACCTCTGTAAGACATTCAAGAAGGGCTGAGGGACTTTCGTTTTGCTCTTGGCAAACAGTAGATAACTTGGGATAATTCATAGGCTTTTTCCTGGATTGAAATAAACCTTCTAGGATAAATATTAAAAGAATGTTTAGGCCACCAGTCACCTTTCTTCTCAGGGTCTCATTTGGGCTCCTCAAAGGTAAGTTCTTGCCTTCTGGTGAAGTATCTGTCCCTTTCTTCAGAAGACATACTGCTATCAGTATTGGACATGAACCACAAAAGACCCCACTTTCTAGCCTCATCTAAGACTTCATCCTTCTCATTTAAAATTAAAATTGATCTAGTAGTGGCATTACATATCTCTAAGAGAGGTAAAGCTTTTTCCTAACCTTTGGAGAATATATACCTATCTGGGTCACCAGAAAACATTTTCCTAAATCAATCTTGATTTGTTTTAAATCATTCAGAGAAAATGGAGCAAGTATTCACATATTTTCCCATTTGTCACTCGAAGTCTTGACCAAGGGACAGAAAGAAAGTTACGTTGCTTTCTGGTGGTCCCATTGGGACTAGAAGAAACTCCTGGGATAGACCCCTTCTTGGGTTTTTCTAAAGGCACTGGTGACAGGCTTGAAGAAGGTGGTGACAATATCTTTCCCAGGAATCCCTGGCCATTTGGGGAAGTTGCTAAAGCCAGGAAAGATGGATCTATCTGACAGATTTTACACAGTTTGGGGGTTATCTCTGAGAGAAAAGAAAGCTTGTTCATATGGGACTTCGGGCCACTTCCCTTCTTGTTTACGAGGAAGATCTAACTGAAAAATGGTATTGTAATTTAGAAGGCCCTCTGGTGCCCATCATTCACCATTGGTGAGTAGCTACTGAGGCCAGTTCTGGGTGCAGAAGAAAACCATACATTCTTTTCTCAGCATCTGGGGATTAAATATGCCCCAATGCTTCAGAATATAGCCCAGTGGGTTACTCTTTTGGCAAGAGAATATGTTACTTATCTGTGAGAAAGAGCTGATAGGTTCTGGATCCAAAAATGAAAGATTATTTCAAGACGTGAGATGACAGGAAAATAGAGTCCAGGTTCTGTAAAATCAAGGTCACTTTTATTCCATCTGGGTGCAGGTTTGGTGGAATTCTTGAAGAAACCCACGTGTGGATTTCTTCCTGGGCATGCTTTTATTTTTTATTTTATTTTTTATTTATTTTGTTTTGTTTTGCAAACATGCAGAAAAGCCAATTGAATTTAATTTTGGAATGAAAGTCAATGAAGAGGAACCCTTTTGAAACACACTTATAATAATCTGAAAGATACCAGGAAGAGCCAGTACAAACTTAACTAAATACACAAAGTGATTTTTTACCAACATTCAAAAAAGCACACAAACCACAAGGAGAGAGAGAGAAAGCAGCAGGGGTAGAGATAAGAAGAAGGCTTAGGATTAGGAGACGTGGGTGGATAGTAAAAGAACTGGGAGAGCATGTGTTCAGATCTTCCAGTGCTGTGGGATCACAAGCATTTCTGGGGACCCCAGGACCACTGGGTGCTACTTATTCGCTCAGCTCTCAACCAGAGAAAAAGAGAGAATACAGAATGGGTGCAGAAGCCTTCTAACACTCCCTTCAGCTCCTTTATGTTAGATCCAAGGGAAATTAGAAAGTTTGTTCCCCAGCAGCCTCTTGCCCATGACTTGGAGGTCGGGAATTAGGCTCTGTGCTTTAAAGGGCTAAGGGCATCTGAATTATTAGTCATATTATGATTGTAAACAAAAACAGTATAGAGTTAAGTGGCCCCAGTGCTTACCACAGATCAATACTAGACAAGTTCCCAAAATATGTTACCTGAATTTTTTTCTGCAGTAGGTCCTTGGTCTCTGATATTTGAAGAATGAATCCATGGACCACAAGATCAGTGATCAGTAAGGATTTTATTAGATAGAAAATAACAAAGATGGAAGGAAATGGGCCAGAGAGTCTAATGGAGGGAGGAGAGAGGAGACTCAAGTGGGAAGTCCCCATGTGAGTCTTTCATCCAGCAGCTTTATTCTGTTTAGGGAATTACACTTGGCCAGGACTTACAGACTTCAATGTTGATTAAAGACTGAATAAGTTTATTAACACATGAATACAATTCCTTCGCCTCCAGGAAAAAGCAGCAGGAGGTACAGTCCAGAAGGGGCCTAGTTTACTTGGAAAAAAATCCCCTCTCCTGTCTTACTTGTACTCAAGAGAGTGCAGTTTAGAGAGAATAAGTCTGTTTGCTTAAACCTGCAAAATGGGGGCGGGGGGGGGGCTTGTCCAAACCTGAATGGGGGACACCCTGTATCACAATCATACCTAAAAATATAAATGTTTAGTGAAATAACCCAGACACCAAAAGAGTGCCAGATACTACATGAATTCACTGATTTGTGGAATCTACAAAAGCCAAACTCAACGGAGCAAAGGGTAGTATTGTGGTTAACAGTGGTTAGAAGTCAAATATGATCGGAGAGTGTTGGGTCAAGGATGTAAAATTTCAGTAGAGGTAGCGAATAAGTTCAAGAGATCTATTGTTTAATATAATGACTATAGTTAATAATAATGTACTACATACTGATAACTACTTAGGAAGTTTTTATATATCTGAACACATGTAAATGATAGGTATAGGAGATTATTGGTGCTTAAAAAAATAATACCCCAAAATTTGGAATTCTCAAATGCTGAGCACTGTGAATTACAGAATATAAGAAGAAGCTGCTTCTGATTGCCTGGAGCCTGCAATAAACAAGAAGATGAAAATGTGTGGATTGGTAGGATTAAAAATTCAACTGTTTCTCTACCTTAGACTTAAGCAGTTATAAAGTTTACTGTGAAGGCAGCCTTCACAGTGAATTAAACTTACCTCCCTATCAAAGACCGCACTCATTGGCAGACGGTATTCTGTAGAATACCTTCCCATGCAACCTTCAATGTAGTAGCCAGGCATTAATATGGAATGGAGAAAGGCACACAGATTACAGAGGCCTGCAGTAGAAGGCTATGTATGAATTCATATCCGGATGAGATCTTCAGCAGTTAGCTTATATAAAACACTCACTTGAATTAAATAGAAGGGACACTTACAATGTTTTTAGAAGAAGTCATTTTGCCAGGAGGCTACAACCTTGGCTTGGAAAGATCACAACAACTTTTAAAACAGGTTTCCCATGAGGGGGAAATGGGTTATGAAATTAGGTCAACCCAGAAGAAAATACTTTTCAAATCCTCTTCAGATTTGGTGATGGAAGAAAGTAAAGAAGAATGAATTTCTTGAGCTCCTAGACTAGATGCCATGAAGAACCATGGATAAGGGAGTTTTTCAGTGAGATTATAAGAAGGTGTTTCAAACTGTACTTAACACTTGTATTTGTATTTACCCATTACAGATGGGATATTCACTCTTCTTCAGGAGCAGTGCTAGATTATCACCATAGATGACAAATAGCTGTAGGTTTTTTTTTTCACATGTTTTCTATTTCTCTTTATGTGTGATCATTCTATTTCTATTTCTGTTTTCCTCATTCATATTGGGCATGTTGGGAAAATGCACAATATTAAGACTCAGACTTTGTACTTTGTGATGCATTTTGTAGTTAAATTCATTTTGGTAATTAGAGAGTTAATCCTGCTGAAGGAATATATGTCAAGATGGGTGTTTGGGTAACTACAGAGGACAGGTGCGGTGGACCTACATGTTTCCTGCTATTAATTTGTTCCTTTTTACTTGCAATAGACACCTTGAATTCCAAATGAGTACATGGCTTTTCAGAATGAAGACTTTTTTTTTTCAATAGTCTTGAATAAAGCCTCCCTTACCCATTTGACCTGCCTTGTGCAATTTCTCTTTAATGAGATTCATATTTTATAGGTTTGAAAGCTTGTAAATCTTATATGCCATGGCAAACATTGGTTAAACTGAAAGAAACACTTAAAAAATTACTTAAACTCAGAACTGGTATGATGTGAGGAGGCAGGCTAAAATGAGATTTGGTGAGATCCTCTCTAAACTGTTAAGAAAGGTCACATTCAGACAGTTGGACATGTTTTAAATCAGCTTAAATAAAATATCACTTTGTAAACATTTCTTACTTTTTAATAGGAAAATAAGATATTGTTATAGGGATAGCATACATATTCTATTTGGCAATTTGACGATATTGTGACTAAACATACTAAATGCTAATTTAGCAGATTAACTTCTTTTCACTTTTAAATTACAGTATAAAACTTCATTTTATCACCAAGTTTGGTATACTCTATGGTATACCATAGAGTTTGGTATTAGAGAAAGGTTTTCTTTTTTATCCTTAATGTAAGAGAGAGCCATCTCTTAAAATTACCAGGATGAATAAGTTGTCATAGACTTACTAAAATTAATTATTTTATATAACTGAAAGTGAAAATCTTGAGTTGTAGGATTAGGTAGATTTTCCAAATTTGCCTAATAAACTTCCAGGTTGACACAAGAATTTGGAGGTACTGATTGCTGAAGCAAAGGTAAGCTTCTTTAATTATATCATAGAAGATAAATTTAGATATAGCGAGAATGCTGAAGATTCAGACTGCTGCCAACGGACTAAACACAACAGTCTTAGAAAATACCTTGCAAAATATGTATGAATATAATCATTGGTATTGTAAATGGTCATAGGAAAATACTAGTTTTCTGGAAAATTACAAAAGACATGAGACATGATAGTTATGTGAGAAATATTTCTTCAAAATTTGGACATTCCCAACAGTACTCTTGACTAAAATACTGAATTAACAGAAGTGTTGAAGTACTTTTTTGACTACAATACTTACTTAATATGACATTTATATGTTTATTTATATTCTGCATTATGTTCAATATGAAGAAATGTCTAGAGCAAACTGCCTATCCACTGTTGGCAGCTTTTACTTTAAAAGCTCAACCCATATTGACCAGCGGACTAAGAAAGCTAACTTTCAATTCTTCACCTTATTAAAATTGCTACAGAAAGTTAATTAAAGGAAGGATTTGATTCTATTCGGTGTGTATTTCTTGTTTATTAGGGACTGGAATATCTTTCTGAATTTAAACTTTCTTTCCTTTCCAATTTGAAGTATGTGATTTTGAAAGTCTTTTTACTTCAAATATTACTTGTCCTCAGGAAAGGAATGTTGCCACCAAGTTTTCTGAGAATAGAATACCTGTATATCTAGACTCAGATTTAAAAAAATGAACTCAGGTGATTATCTAGATATTTTATTTTTATAACTCATAAAATCATTTTAAGATCAAATATTATGAAGAGTTGCATTTTTATATGTATACATTGTAGGTAAAAAAATTAGAAACACAGTATTTTAGCACACAGTAAGTTTCTATGAAAGAAAAATGTTGGCATATAACTATTTAGTAGTTTACTAATCATTTCTTAACCATATCTGAGGCATGGAGCATTTAATAGGCTAGGCCTTTTACTATAGATATATGCCTGTGTAGATATTGCTGGATCTACCTAGAAGTTAAAACTCTGAAATTATAGCTGGTATTTAAAAGTGATATATCCAACATATTGTTATAAAAATAAATAAAAATAAAAATAAAAATCTGATAAGGAAGAAATGTATTTAATCAACTCACCTTCTGCATAGATATTTCTTGAATGATGGTGATACAAACTACTACCTTAAGAAATTATCCCTGATCCTACTTATTCTCTAGTATTATTGAAGCAGAATTAAAAAATATATTCTTTCAGGCTCAAATTCAAAAGAAAAATGTCAGCATGTTACTAGTCAAAAGGCCAAAATGAAAGAATGAGAAAATTTTTCAAGTATACTATTATCAAGAACAAATATATTTAGAAGTTATCTTCTAAATCTGTTAACTAAAAGTGCAAAATATTATAAATGAGAAACCTAACATGGAAAATATTTTTGAAACATGACCTCATGTGAACAATGTGAGAGTCCACAGCACAGCCCCTGGATGAAGGTCTCAACTACAGCTTGAACTTTACCTTGGCAGTGAGAACAATGTAACTTTAGAATCTGTACCCTCATATTAATTTGAAATAAAAAATAATCTAACATAGTTAATCAGATCATAATTTCTTTTCTTCTTTCTTTCTTTCTTATTTATTTATTTATTTATTTTATGAGAGTCTCAGCAAAATTTGAATGTTGGTAATACAAACTATTTTACCTTAAGAGATTATCCCTCTTGCCGACCTTGCCCCGTTGCCTGGTCCGTAGTGAAGTGGTCATCTTTTGCATAGCTCACTGCAACCTTAAATTCCGGGGCTCAAGCAATCCTCTTGCCTCATCCTCCCAAGTATCTAGAACTATAGAGCCTTGCCATGAAACGCGTCGCTGAGCTAAGATTTCTTTTCTTTCCTTCTTTTTCTTTTTTTTTGTGAAGATGGAGGTCTCATGCTTATCTCGAACTCCTGTTCTCAAGCAATCCTCTTGCCTCGGCCTTCAAAATTGCTGTAATTAAAGGCATGAGTCATCATTCCTGGCCAGATCATAACTTCTAAATATTTTTGTTCTCGATAGTAGTACACCTGAAAATTTTTCTCATTCTTTAATTTTTGGCCTTTTGACTAGTAACATGCTTACATTTTTCTTTTCAATTTGAGCCTGAAAGTATATATTTCTTAATTCTGCTTCAATGATGCTATTGAATAAGTAGGATGAGGGATAATTTCTTAAGGTAGTGGTTTGTGTTACCAACATTCAAGGAATATCTATGCAGGAGGTGAGTTGATTAAATACATTTCCCCTTTATCAGATTTTTACTTTTATTTTTATTTCCCCAATAATGAGTTTTTTTCAAGGACTATTATATTTAATTTTCTTTCTCCTTCAGATTATAATTTTCTCGCAGGGTCTTGCTGTTTGCCCTTTCAGTAATGAGGACTGAGTGGAATCTCCAGCAAGCCTGAGTCAGTGGATTTTAAAAGCTCCAAAGAACAAAACAATGACACTAATGCAGATCTGTTTTTTTATTTCTAGTGGCAAAAGTCCTTTATAGCTTTCAATTTTCCCAGTTGCTAGGTTGAAACTTGAAATGTATGTACACGAATGAGAAGAATGTTTCTATGATAATGGTTGGATTATAGGGATTTTTCTAGGATACTTAGAAAATAGAACAACAATTTTGTATGGACTTTAAGAGCCAATAAAAGGCACTTAAAAATACTTACAATCCAATATATGGAAAATTAGTATTTTAAATATAATAATGAATTAAAGTGAAAGATTTTTGATTGACTGTGGTACCACTCAACATGGAACTAAAATATTTTAATTCATTTAGCACATATTTATTTAGCATGCATTCTGTGATTGTAATGAGATTGAACATCAGGTGCACTATGTTAAATGAAGTACAGAGGGTCATTGACCTTATGAAATATAAATTTAAAAATTCTTATTAAATACAATTACTTGGCAACAAAATATGGCAAGGTGATCTTTCTATGTTTCCTATACCATGTTATAAAAAAATTTAACAGGAAATTATTATAAAATTTATGATTAAAAAATACTTCTCTAAGTGTTGATGAAAAGTAATATCTTAAAATTAAGTAGATGTCTATTATATCCTAATATTGTAGTAGTATCAATACCTACATTGCTTATTTTAATTCAAGCATCCTGTTTTATACATTCATTATAATGAAAGAAAATTAAAATTGATAATATTTTCTTTTATGTGCATGTTCTTTCTTGAATTGATTTCTAAAAATGTATTGAAAACAAACTATACTTAGTGAAATACCAGAGGTAAAGAAATAAACTTAAAACTCCAGTTACATATTATATACACAACTAACTCCTTGGTCATGTTTAAATGGCTATTAAAAGAGTAAAATTACTTTTAACACTTAAAATTATAATAATGTATAACTCAGCCATTTAAATTCTTTATTGCCACGTGTTGAATAGAATTCTCTTATCTGTCTAACTGTCTCAGTTAGTTATGAAGCATATAGCTGGCTATGTGTATCTTCCCAGAATTTTTTAATGCATGGACTACATTTTGATAATATACACACATAAAGAGAATTTTTTTTAATGAAATTGTAAAAATTATATTTTTTAAATTTAGCAGACTCCTTTGTATATATTTGATAAAATAGACATAGCCATAACATATAGCGGGATTGAAAACTCATGATTTATTTAAACTGATTTTTTCCCCTAGGTTTTAACATTTCCAAATAATTCTGATATAAATATCCTTGTTCATAGCAAGAAGAGATGTGGAAATATTTCAATAGGATATGTAATCAAAGTGGAACCCTGAATCAAAAGATAGGTACATGTTTAACTTTGCTATGTATAAACATACTGATGTTGAAAGTGTTTGAATCTCCCTTTACAATCTCTACCAAATGGCTATTCCTCTAAACTTTTGGAATACTGAATATTGCCAATGTTTAAATGTTAAAATTTAATTTTTTGTTATTTTAGGAACATCTAAACATTATTGTAATTTATATTATTTTGATTGTTGGTGAGGTTAAGAACTTTTCCAATGATGGATATTTGAATTATTCTATGAATTGCTAACTTTCATCACATAAAATATTTTTCTTGATTGTAAAATGTGATGTTTGGATATAAGAATGAAATGTGTGATTGAGGGTAATGGAAACATTTATCACCTCAAGCATTTATAGTTTATTTGTATTTCTATTCTTTTAGCTATTTTGGAATATGTAGTAAAGTATTATATATGGTTACCCTATTGTGCAACTGAGTACTAGTTCTCTATATAACCATATTTTTTGTATTTGTTTACTATCTCTTTTCTTAATTTTAATGTGTTCTTTTTTTCATTGAAAAAGTGAGAGCTTTATAGCTCATAAAGGGAAGTAACCTTTTGGGTGGACTTTCCAATAGGTTGGGAAGCAGGGCCCAGACCAGGACCCAAGCACAATGGCTTCCAGCCATCCTCTGTTTGTACACCCCACCCCCTGACCTCATGTATCCCTCCAAACCTCCAGTAACCATGATTCTTTTTTTTTCCTCTCACATTATTAGTGAGAATATATATTTGTCTTTCTGCACCTCATGTATTTCACTTAACATAAAGATCTCAAGTTCTGAGCGGTGTCTGTGGCTCAGTGAGTAGGGCGCCGGCCCCATATACCAAGTGTGGCAGGATCGAACCCAGCCCCAGCCAAAATGCAACAAGAAATAGCCAGGCATTGTGGCGGGTGCCTGTAGTCCCAGCTCCTTGGGAGGCTGAGGCAAGAAGAATCGTCTAAGCCCAGGAGTTGGAGGTTGCTGTGCTCTGTGACGCCACAGCACTCTACTGACAGTGATAAAGTGAGACTCTGTCTCTAAAAAATAAATAAATAAATTTCAAGTTCCATCCCTGTTGTTGCAAATGACAAAATTTCCTGTTTTATTTGTGTGGGTGATTAATATGCCATTGTATATATTCACCATATTTTCTTTACCCATTCATTCATTGACAAATGCTTAGGTTGTCTTCTTATTTTAGATATAGTGAATAGTGCTGCAATAAACACCGGCGTGCAGCTACTGCTTTGATATACTGATTTCTTTTCTTCTGGATACATGCCCAACAATGTATTTGATGGATCACTTTATCCATAGATGAATTTTTCCAAGCACTTTGCCTTGCCTTTACCTACAGCAATGGTAATGTGACTGGCCATTTACAAGCTACAGATAGTCTTTCTCATATTTTTCCTATTTATACACACACATACACATCACTATTTCCCACAAAGAATCTTTAAGCACTTTGAGTTTAGAATCATGTAGATTACTTTTTATTTTAGATCCCCTATTTTTATCAAAATGTGAAGGGTATGTTACCTGAGTTCCAGCCTTCTGATATGTAATTGGAATAACTGACATTACAGTCCTTTTAAATTCTAAAGACTAATCCAAACAATGGTAGCATCAGGTGGTTAGTAAACTTGATGTTTGTTGATTGGTTTCATAACACATAGTTCATTTTTTTTACATTAAGTAAAATATCTTTATAAAAAATACAAAATATATTAACTTTGGCATTTTTAAATGCAAGTGCCACAGTAAAAATTAAAAATAGATCTATTTTTAACATTTATGTTAAAGTGCCATTCTTTTAAAACTGTGTTTCATTCAAGTCTGAAAAAATTTACTCTTTGTGTGTTATAATTCAAAATTCCTTAGTTCTCTTCCATCACATGGTATTACAGAATTTTAACTTTAAGTTTAAAAATGTAGGCTCCATGCCTGTGACTCAACAGGCTAGGGCACCTGCCACGTACACCTGAGCTGGCGGGTTCGAATCCAGCCCCGCCCTGCCAAACAACAATGACAGCTGCAATCAAAATATGGCTGGGCATTGTGGCAGGTGCCTGTAGTCTCAGCTACTTGGGAGGCGGAGGCAAGAGACTCGTTTGAGCCCAGGAATTAGAGGTTGCTGTGAGCTGCGATGCAATGGCACTCCATCCAGGGTGACAGCTTTAGGCTCTGTCTCAAAAAAAAAAACTTTATAAAAAATATAAAAATGTATATTAAAATTCATATTTCTAACTTCGTATTAAAGGTACAGATTAGGTATTTAGCAAGGAACATGTTAAAAAGTAAAAACTAAAGATAGCTCTTTAAAGTTTTTTTAAAATTGTTTCTATTTATTTTATAAAATATACAATAAGTAATTTCAGTAATGTGTTTTTGCAGGCAGTGTAGATGGTTTTATACTCCTGGCCTTAAAAAACATACATTATTAAACAGAAAAGTATGGTAAATTAGGGACCTTGTAGAAAATGAAATTGTTTATGTCTTAGGTGTGTTTCAAGAACAATTTTATTGTGTAGATTACTATTGACTAAATTGCATTTATTTTATATTTTTGTAATTTTTTAAATAATGATCTGAGATCTTTAGTAAAACTGAGTTAAAATATTATTTACCTTTCCTACATGAGACATAGATTACATAGAGAGATACCACACATTAAATTTCAAACCATAGCCTTTATGTTTTAATTCATAGGTTTTGTTTCCTTTTCATGCTAGGTAATATTATAAGCAACAATGAATGATCATGTGGATTATGAAGAAACAATGTCTACCTTTAAATTTTATTTTATTTTATTTATTTATTTATTTATTTATTTTTTATGAGATAGAGTCTCACTTTGTTGCCCTTAGTAGAGTGCTGTGGTGTCACAGCTCACAGTAACCTCAAACTCTTGGGCTTAAGCGATTCTTTTACTTCAGGCTCCCAAGTTTCTGGGACAATAGGTGCCCCCCACAATGCCTGGCTTTATTTATTTATTTATTTATTTATTTATTTATTTATTTATTTAGAGAGTCTCAAACTGTGTAGAGTGCCATGGCATCATAGTTCACAGCAACCTCCCACTCAGGCTCAAGTGATCCTCTGGCCTCAGTTTTCTATTTTTAGTAAAGATGGGGGTCTTGCTTTTGTTCAGGCTGATCTTGAACTCATGAGTTCAGGTGATCCACCCACCTCAGACTCTCAAGAGTGGTAGGATTCCAGGTATGGAAATGTCTGCTTATTTTTAAAGGACAAAAGTTATAATTAATATAGTCAGAAAATATTTTCTATGGCTTCAGTGACATTTTTCCCCTTTCACCTCACTTCCTGATAGACTATTGGAATGCATGTTGACAAGCTGTGTAGTCTGATATTAATAGTTCACAATTTGAACTCAGTACCGAAGCCCAAATCTAACGTTGGAACTGTGATCAATTTACTTACTTTCCCTTTATGTTGCAGATTTCTTTAATAACTGATCAAATAACAGTCTGGCATCCATATTTTAAAGTAATTAAACTCTCATGGAAAATTTTTATGACCTAATATTTAATTGAGAAAACTCACTAATTGTTCTAAAACACATATAAATTTGTTTTATGCTCAAATTAACATGTATTTATTATTCCATATATGTTTTTTGTAAATTTTACTTGGCTTTATTTATAAAGTTTTTTGGGGAAGAAAATGATACAAAATGTCAGTTAGAAGGGGAGAATAAGTTCAAGAGATCTAATATACAATATAGTGACAATAGTTATAATACATTGTATTCTTTAAAAATGGTAAAAACATATACATGTTCTACCAGCAAGTAATAACCATGTGATTTAATACATATGTTAATTGGCCAGATTTAGTAATTCCACAATGTATATATTCAGCACACTTTAACAAATCAGAAGATATGCAATAAATGCATATAAGTTTTCTGTCCATATAAAAAATAGTAATAAAAAGTGATTGTCTCTTCTTGTTGTAACTAACTCACAAACTAAAGTTGGCTGCTTATTTACTTAAACATTCTTTAACAAAAATCCAATTAACTTTAAATTATAAAAGTGAAGGTACTATTCAGTCAGTATCCTGATCAAATCAGTGGGGTCAGTGTGGATTTTTTCCTCTGTTTTTTTTTTTTGTTTTCTGTTCATTAATAAAACTAGTAGTAATTATAGTAAGAAGCTTAGATATTTTTATAAATGCTAACAGAAGTGCTCACTTAAAAAATGCATGGCATCTGAGGATTTATGAATGCATGTGTACAGCCCAAAAGGTAGTTTGGGCTGAAATAGATGACACTCAACCACTTCCTATACAAGTAAGAAAATGTGTTAATTGTATTTAATATAGTTTATTACACTGTAGTCAGCACGGGCCATCTGTCCACAATGGCTGTCTCATGGTAGTTCTGCAAACTAACTAGGGGTATATATTTAAGGGAAAATACAACTGAGAAGAGGGCAAAACAGCCCTCAATGAGTTTGTTACATGGCAATGATGTGGTAAGTAAATCTTTAAAAAATTATACCAGCATGGATAAACTGTATATAAAATTTTCCCCTAGTGTAAGAAGTGATTTTGTTTGGAACTCTATATTGATAAACCACTTGGCTGACAAATAACCATGAGGGTTTATATTGACTGAAGACAAAAAAAACAAAACCAAAGTACTTTCCTTAATATACAATATTCATATTTAAACCTAAAAGTGTGTTTGAGAAGACTCAGGAACGGTAGCAAGAAACAGAGCAAAAGATGAGATGATGTGTCAGGGACCTAGAAACCATGGTGGTGAATTGGTTTGAAGGCACTTTTAATAACAAAAATGTTAAATAATTGTTATGTTCTTAGTGAATAATTATTGTGTTCTTAGTGATTCTGTTTTTCATTCTACCTCTTTAATAGTGATGCAGGACAAAGTGACCCCACGACCTGCCGTCTTAGCCCTGGCGGTGCTCCAGCGGAGGGAGGAACCAGCTTGCTGGAAGGGCCAGACACCTGCAGAGGAGACACTGGCACCTTACAGTCTCCTCCTGCACTTCTGACTGGTCAATTTCATGTAAGTTTCCAGGGCCTGAGCCTTCTTTACACAGCTGGCTATAACTGATGAAGACCCACACTCTAAAAGTCAACTTTGAGTTCAGGTAAAACAACTGAAACTCCAGTATCAATAGCATAGTAAACTCTCGCTAGGACATGCGTCTGTTACAAATGCGTTTTTTGCTTGGCAAAGACATTGCTGTGCTGATGGCTGTATTAAGGTCAGAATTTATTTTAAAAGGGTTGTTGTATTGAGATATTTTATACTGGAGGCAGAAACTCCAGGGAAGATAGAGTTTCTAATATCTTACTAATACAGTTAATCTTGCTAACAACTTACTTTCTGAAAAATTCACAGATATCTGTAGATGAGGACACAATTTTCTTTAAGCAAATGAACCTTAACTAGTTTTAAAGAGAATTTAATAAAATGTGCTTTACTATAGTCAGCATAGCCTTATTTTAAAGGAAAAACTGACCCTAGCAGGTAAGCTAGTTTTCTGCTTTCTGAGGAAAGACACTAAAAGTTAAAGAGAATTCATTTCAATAAATATGTATTGAGTGCTTTTTGTGCCAGATGATTTTTAAGTCATTGTGTATATTACAGTGAACAGAGACAAAAATCCTCGCGACTGTGAGATTGCGTTCGAGTGGGGCATACAGAGAGACAAAAAAAAAATACATAATCCATAATAATTTATTAAGCAGAATAAATTATACAGTATGTTAGGTGATGGTAAGTGCTGTGAGGTAAATAAATCTGGGAAGGTAGTTTGGGATAGGGGATATAATTTGAATTTGAGAAAAGACCCAGGGAATGAAGGAAAAAATCAGATACAGATCAGGGTAAAGAGAATCCAGACCAAAAACAAAAACAAAAACATGTAAATGCTCTGAAGTTCAATTTGACCTGGATGTTCATAAGTAGCAAAGCAATCTGGAATTACATAGTATGAAAATTCCTTGATGTAATTTTCTCTTGATAAAATATTACTAAATTTGTAAATACTACTCGACTAATCAAATACATTCGTTTAATAAACTGAAATACTGAATAAGATTTCAAGTTTTTTGTCTAAACAATTTAGTCCCCCTAGCCCATGCAAGATTTTATATACTTTTGGAATATTATTCGAATATTACTCCCCTTATCCCTACTCCATGAGGAAAGTACTTAGGTATTATTTTGTATCCTTGTGATGCAGGACAAGGCAACCCTACAACCGCTGCCTTGGCCCTGGCGGTGCTGATGCTGTGGCGGATGGAGGAACCAGCTTGAGGAAGGGCTGGACACCTGTGCAGAAGACACTGGCGCCTTGCTGTCTCCTTCCCATGCTCTTCTTGCTGGTATATTTCATGGATGGGCCTTGCTATCTTCTCTTCCTGCACATCTGACTGGTCAATGTCATGTCAGTTTCCAGGGCCTGGGTCTTCATTGGACAGCTGGCTGTAACTGACGAAGACCCACTCCCTGAGAAGTTCCAGCAAAACAACTCCCTGGGACTTGGAGTCTCTTGCTCTCCTGAGCAGAGAGCTCAGGGGCAGTCCTCAGCAGGACATCGGAGAGAGAACAGGAGAGCTTGTTCCTCTCCAAGCAGACCTTGGGAGGACATCAGAGAGAGAACAGGAAAGCTTGTTCCTCTGCAAGCAGACCTCAGCTGGACCTCAGAGAGGGAACAGGAGAGCTTGTTCCCCTCCTGGATCCTCTTTGCCTGGAGGTCTGGTTTTTCTTATACTTCTAATTTTCCTTTCTTGTAAATAAATTCTGACTTACCAGTATTCTTGTGGTCCGTCAATTCCTTCTTCAAATCGCCGAGACCAAGAGCCTGAAATTCCGGCATCACTTGTTACTTTTTATTTTATGATTACACAGGAGATAAGACAAACTATGCAAAATATTTATGGACCTCTTTATTTTCCATTAATCAAAATAGAATTGATAAAGTGTCAAAAAATATCAGAGAAAAGAAAAAGGGAAATATCTTATCAAATATCATGAATTCATTTGTTCTTTTCAACATATGCATTGAGTTACTGTCATATATCAGTAGCATGTTAAGCATTGGAATTTTGGTACCATAAAAAATACATGACTTTATACTTAAGAAGTTTACATTTTAGTGAGACAGTCATGTATTATATGAAAGAAATCAAGATAATTTGAAAGAATTTTCTATGGAAATATGCAGTGTTAAGGAAACCTTAGAAATCAGGACTGGGCTCAGAATAAAAAAGGTATTAGTCAAAGAGAAAGTGATTGAATACTAAATAATGCTAATATTTTTACTCTGAAAGTTGACCACAGTTGGGTAAAGTAGATGTCATCAATAACTCTGAAAACACAGTTCAGTAC
Organism: Perodicticus potto; assembly: GCA_963574655.1. Lineage (NCBI taxonomy): Eukaryota > Metazoa > Chordata > Mammalia > Primates > Lorisidae > Perodicticus > Perodicticus potto. Next base: position 38,471 of record CAUYRH010089865.1, read on the forward strand.
AGTAGTGAGAGTGAAAGCTTTAAATATGTTCATAAGTAAATGGAGGCAAAGAAATAAAAATTGAGAATATAGTTAGCTCCTTAAAGAAGTTATGTAATAAATGGCGATGAAAAATGAGGTAGGGCATGAAGGTGGCATGAAAAGTGATATATTTTTCCAGATTGGATTTATATAATATTTTTCCTATGTTTATGACCACATTTAAAAAAAAATGATGACAGGGCACTAAGAGGGGTCAATGACCAAATGGATTTCCTTATGTAAATGAGATGACAAAAGAGTGTTGGTGACATCAGGAAGACATCATGTAAAATAGTTGCTGAGTGGCAGGCATGTTCAGGGACTCAGTGGCAGATGCGATACAGGTGGGGGGTGGATTGAACCAAGCACTGGAGTTTCATCAGGTGAATATGCTGAAGGAAGAGCATTGCAGGAAAATGGAAGTTCCATACAAGGAAAGCTAAATGCTGGGAGTCTCAGTCTATTTTGTGCTGTTGCAACAGCATACCACAGATGGGTAATTTCCAAGGAACATGCATTAATTTCTCATATTTCTGAAATCTGTGAAAGTCGAAGATCAAAATTCTAGCATCAAGTTGAGACCTTTCTTATTGTGTCTTCACACTAGGACATATTTTGTGCACAAGTGCTATAACTACTCCTGGACCTTTTTTTGGCAATAAAAACATCCTGACAGTGCAAAAAAAATAAAAATACATCTTGAAAATAAGCAGTGAAATGGGATTAGGTAAAACAAGCTGAGATAGCAGAAGAAAGAGCAAACTCACTTTCATAAATCCCCTTTATAAGGGCTCCAATCCATTCGTGGGAGAAGAGACCTCGTGATCTAATCATTCCCAAAGGTTCTAATACCGTCCCCTTGGTGATTAGGTTTCAACATTAATTTTGGAGAAAACACCACATTCAAACACAGTGGTGAACCATAGACTGTAACATTTATAAAGACAAAGGGCAATAGACATTACAGAGTTCTGTAAATAACAAGTGTAGTCCTGTCAATGGGTAATACTTGTAAATTCTAGTGGCATCTAAGAGTTATGGCAGAAAGGATACTAAAAAGAGAGAGCTGGAAAAAATAAAGGTGGTGTTTAAAGAACAGAATGTTGTAATTAACACCATGGTAGTACGCTTATTGGTATTTTTAAGGGTTAGATAATGTAGATAATGACCAAGCCATTAGATAATTGTCATTGAAGGAAAGTAGGTCAAAGGATTATGCAGCCAAAGTATCAAATACATTACTTTGGAGAATTTTGAAACCATGACTAATTATGATTGAACTGATTTTCAGAAAGATTAAATGAGTCAGCTACAGTTTACATCCAGCTCCACGTCTGCGAGATAAACCTCTCACACACGTAAATTTGAAAATAGTTTCAGATGATTTTGTGTCTAATACTATTAGAAATGGAAATAGCCGCGAGGTGTTTCAGGAGTGTCTCAGTTGATGCCAAATGCCCTCATCTTACACCAATAAACATCTGCTTTCCTTGATGAACATTCAGGAATATGATTTCATTGGAAAATTTTCTCCATATGCAGAGCAAAAAAATCTACGTGTGCTTCACATGTATTGAGCTCTTTCATTCTGATGCAGGCTTTGTCCTCCAGAGTTCAGAACCTTTTGAAAGGGTGCTAATTCTCATCACTGGAGGAACAGTCACGAGGGTCTGGTGGTACAGTCATTCTCTGCAGATAAGAGGTGGCCTGAATAGCCCACTGGCCGGTAGACAGTGGCCTTCAGAAGGATAGAAGGATATAGTATTTGTGGGAGTCATCAGTAATTTTCTAGTTTTTTCCAAATGTTCACTTTACAAGAGCTGGGAAAACCAATAAAATTTGCAACTTTTGAGAAATGGGGTGTTTTAGGTACTCCCTCTCACCCTTAATATTCACAGGTTGTTCATACTTCTGTACTAGGAACGATTTTTTTTTATTTCATGGGTTATACCTATTAATGAGAAATGTACTGTTAAATAATTGTTTTATTTAGTAAAAGCTTATAAAAGTTTCCTAGAGTCCTAATAAACTTTTTCAATAGTCTTCCTGTTTATAACTTATTTTTGTGCTGTTCATATTTACATATATTTTTATAATGTATGATATTACCAAATTAGAGAGAAATTGGATTCATAACTATTCCCGCATAAGACTTGGGATAATATGAAAATAATGCATTTCTACATATTACCTACCCTTCACATCATAAGGGATATTTTAGTAGGTACTGGAATAAACCAAAGAAAGAGTGATGACTAGGACATGTTTTGTGCCTAAGTGCCATGACTATACCTGAGTCATTTTTTGACAATAAAAACATCCTGATAGTGCCAAAAAAAAATACACCTTCAAAACAACCATGGAAATTGGATTAAATAAAACTAGCTGAGATGTGAGAATGTCTCTGTCATAAAAATACCCATTAGTGATCAATGTAATAGTAACAGGAAATTAAATCTCCTGTATGTCTGCTGTATCATATACTAGGTTACCAAGTACATAAGTATGAATATTTTATTGCTGTGAATATGTTTTCTTACATAAACAGTGTTACAAAGAATATTTTAATTTTCTGTGAGTATATGTTAATGTATGTTGCATCCATTACTAGAAAGGGAATTGGGAGAGTAAATTTCCCTGTTGATCAGTATTACCACAGACTTTTCCAAAATTTTGTATTATTTTGTACTCTTACTACTAATATGTAACAATATCAGGTTTCATACAAAATTTTAAATTATTTAGTATAAAAATATTAAAAATTTATATTAAATAATTTATTCTAAATCTTTGCCAATCTAAATTCCCTAAATAGAAAACTAAATTCTGCAAAATATATGTATGTATATGCATATCATTTATTATTACATAAATATAAAACTATGATATGGAGCTCACATATTCCAAAATTTATCGCTGTTTTCTTAGTATTTATGGCTTATTTCATTTTTTTTGCAGTTGGCATTTTCCTTACTTATTAAAACAATATGTATATGGCAAGTTATTTTTTGCCTTTAATTAAAAATGTACCTTTTTCAGTTTATTGTTATATTTATTTACAGTAATTTCCCCCATCAACCTTAAAAAATTGTTTTCAAATTTCATTTACCATTTTTATGTTAATGGCCAAATTTCAAATTATATGAATAATTAGCCTTCTCTAACCAAGCTTATATTTTAAATTTCAGTGATATTTGTCTACCAGTATATTTACAGTAAGTAAGTTTTGTTAACATATAATTCACAATTATACTTGTATTTTATTTGGTGTTAAGATTGTAAATGATTGTAGACAATTACTTGATTGTTAGAAAAAGTTTGATACATGATTCAACTTTTCCTCGCTGATGCAAAGAAACACACTTATTTTTATGAAAAGGCTCTATATTTTCCACTGGTTTGTGTATATACACAGATAGAAATGGATGATATACAGATGTGAATATAGATACAAATATACTAAAAAAATTATACATATATAAATATAAGTATGTATATAAAATGGCTAATATTTGAGAGTTCTCTTTTCAAAATTTTTCTAGTATCTTCGAATGTTTGTTTTCCAATATGAAATTTAATGAAATTTAGTCATGTTTTGTCAAGTTTCAAAAACAACCTTTGAGATATTGATTCAGATATTTTAAAATTTTCAACCTAATGGTTGAAACTTGGGCACCTTTATTGCCTTGTATCTTTCTATCCAGGGTAATATTCTGTCTTTTCATTTATAAAATTCGTTTTTAGTTTTACATATGAGAAACCTAAGGTTTTATTCACAAAGGCCTTTTATAGTTTTTATTAATTTATTCCCTAATGTTGTCTTTTCATTTATTTGCCTACTGAAATTGCTGTATACACTTCCATTATATTATCCAGTTCATTGCAGTTTTTATATAGTTACACTATTCACATCTGTGGTTTTGTAACCATCTAACTGAATTTTAATGTTGTGCCATTGTATTTTAGTTTTCAATTATCCTTGAATTTTCTGTAGCTTTATCACATTTTGATGTTAACATTGTCTTTCTTTTCAAAATATATACTTTTAAAAATCAAATTTAAGTGCAGCACCTGTGGCTCAGTGAGTAGGGTGTGGGCCCCATATACCAAGGGTGGTCAGTTCTAGCCCAGCCCCAACCAAACTGCAACAAAAAGGTGGCCGGGAGTTGTGGCAGGCGCCTGTGGTCCCAGCTGCTTGGGAGGCTAAGGCAAGAGAATCGCCTAGGCCCAGGAGCTGGAGGTTGCTGTGAGCTGTGATGCCACAGCACTCTACCAAGGGTGACATAGTGAGACTCTGTCTCTAAAACAAAACCAGAAAATAATGATAATAATAAAACAAAATAAAAATCAAATTTAAGGAAAAGCAAACTTACTGTGAGTATTAAGCATATTAATAAATGTTTACAACATTTTCAATGATAAATATTACACATGATCCTTCAATAACCTTTTAATAAGATGGAGCGTCACAAGAAGTGAGGGACTGAATATGTTGTATATGTCTGTGGATAACTGGTAACATCAGAATTTATTTTTTAATTTTTTTTTAAATGACTAGTCTCTTTGACTAAGACTGCTTGATCTGGAGATGATAGGAAAAACACAATAAAACTTAATTTCTGTTTCAATGAAAATATACTTCAATGGTAGAAACCATGATGCAGGGCTTCTAAAGCTCAAACTGTGTGGTGACACTCATGTCCCCTACACCTTTACCCTAAAAAGAGAGCCTTAAATGAAAGAAGTATCTTGATTTCAGTAATGTCTTTCCACATTTGTCTCCATGATATGGTTTCTGTCAGTGGAACCTCACGTCTCCCAGATAACCATTAAATCAGAGACATTTTTTAGTCATCCTCTGAATGTTAGTGGGCTGAGAAGGGCTCATCTTTTATAAGGCAATGAGGAGGGGCACAGAGGGGTGGGATGTCATGGAGGGAATCCCAGGACATCCCCAGGGTCCTGGGAATGTAGCTGCAGGTTGGTGAGGCTTTAGCCTGGTTACGAGCACCCGCAGTGGCTGTCCATGGGGCCCTATGAAATAAACCACTGGATGGATTTCCTGTAATGGGGTAAAGGAAGAAAAAGAGTGCAGAAGGTAACCCCATGAGAAGTGAGGACAGAGTGACAAGAACAGAGTCGGGAACTACAGATGCCTGAACATACAGAAGCAGAGGAGCAGGTGTTGAAACTCATCAGAAACTGTAGTCAGTAGTTAACTTCCACAAACTTCCCACCTCCCTCTGCCCCAGGCCTCATCTCCCTCCTCCCACAGTGGACAGTATCAGAGTAAAGGCGACTCTGATGTTCCCAAGAAGCAAGGAGATTCCGACACGGAGATCAGAACTTAGGTAGTGACTAAAATGTTCCTAATTGATTATATTGTGTAGTCACCTAAATTTACCAGAACAGGAGAGATGTAAGTAGCAACTTAAAAATTTTTCCACACCTATCAAACCATACGGTCCTAGCACATGATGTTGAAATCATTCATTAGCAAAAATAAAAACAAAAATATTTTGTTTGCATATGACTCATACTTGATTGATATACTATAGTCTAGTTTTCTACTCTAGAATAATGTTTTCAAAAATTATCACTGTCTATGAGTCGCTTCTTACTGTTGAAACAAAAATCCAGGTTTTAACGTACACAGTCTGTTTTGGTTTTCAGCTTTGTTTGTTTGCTTTTTTGCTTTACAGATTTATGGTGATTCTAATACTTAGAAAATATTGAAACCCGTTGCTCTAACACAGACCTTCTCATACTTTCATATTCATAGGAATCACAGTGTGTCTAGATAATATTGTAGTTTCTGTTTCAGTAGGGCCAGGTCAGCGGTTCTCAACCTTCCTAATGCCACCACTCTTAAATACAGTTCCTTATGTTGGGGTGACCCCCAACCATAAAATTATTTTTGTTGCTACTTCATAACAGTAATTTTGCTGCTGTTATGAATCGTGATGTAAATATCTGATATGCTGGATGTATTTTCATTGGTCACAACCCACATTGACAACCGTTGGTCTAGGTGGTGATATTACGTCTTTGTATCAACGGCCCTCATCATGCTGATGCTATTTCAGGGTCACTTTTAATAGCAGGATCTACAACATATTTTATGGGGACAATTAGAAGTATCTATTTTGAGAAAATTAATTTAAATTCACTTTTGAAACACTTGTATCTTCTGTGAGTGTGCATGTGCCAAAGAGTGTGTGTGTATAAGAGAGAGAATGCATTGAAATTTGAAAACTTAATGGCTTTATTTCAGGTTAAATTGTCTTTCAAATTTATTTTCAGAGATTAGCAAACCATCTTCTCGTGAATCACTTCATGTTCCTGGTATATGTATTTTTTTCTCATTTGTAATTTTTAAAATTTGATGCATTGTTGATACTTTTTTGATTGTGTTACCTAATGGCATAACTATGTTACATTTAAAAAAAAACTTCATTGTGATTTTTTGTAAATATACATGTTACTGTTTTACTATTTCTCTAACTTACTTTCTTATTTTATTTTTCTAACTTTCTTATTTTGTTTTTCAATTTATTACTTTTTGCTTTTTCTTCCATTAATATTATGATTTTCTATTATATTTATCCAATACATAATTAATTAACTTTTTTTTTGTTTGTTTAGAAGAATAGAATTTAAGTCCACAATTTCAGCTATCGTTAGCCAGAATCATTAATTTTGGGAAATTAGCATTTTCATTGTCATTATTTTCCATCTTTGCAATTTGTGTTTTAATTTTTCTTTTAATTCAATAGCTGTTTTGCTATTGTAATTGATGTAGCAGGCATTTTTTTTTTACTATAAAGCACTTTATTTAGTTTGATCAGAGAATGTCATTTCACCTTCTGTAAATGTTGACATTTTCTATTTGTCCTAACATACAGTAAAAGTTTTATAATATTTTTCTTCTCTTTAGAAATATTAGTCTTTTTATATCATGAGTTTAGACTAATCTACTAGCTCAAATATCATTATAAAGATTGAGTTCTCTACACACTTTAACTTTTTTTGTCCAGTTTATCTTTTACCTCTTATGCTTTTTACTATATTTCCCCTTTTACTTCTTATGATGTTTAAATTTTGATATATTTTTCTTGAACATAAATATATGTTGTTGTCAGAGTTGAGTTCCCCTTTTTCCCTGATGTGTTACTTTTACTTTGAACCCCCACTCTGCTTTTTTCCCTTCCTATACATTTTTCATATTTGTAGCTAACTTAGTTTCAATTATTTTGAGCCACTTTGTGCTTTATACAGCTCTAGTAGTACAGACACTATTATTCTATTTTTTAAATATTAGCAATTACCCTCACCCTATATACATTGATTTACATATAAGCCATAACATACATGTATTAGCTTTCAAAATCACCATTGCATTTTATGTATATTTTAATGATTCATTAACATTTTTTGTCATGTGAGCCTTTATTTTTTCTTGTGATTTTCTTTATGGTAAGAATATGGTTCCATTGTAAGTTTTATTAACTGCTGTCATATACAAATTGCTATATTTATTAGCTTTTGGTTTTGTCCATTGTAATTTAAGTATTAACAAAAATGAGAAACTTTTGCCTGAATACGTCTTCCTGTTCTTTCTTCTTGCCAATTTTGCTAGTTATATTATGATTTTATAGTTCCAATGGTAATGCTGTTCTGTTTAAAAATAAAAAACACAAGCTCTGCAGTAATCCAGACTTAGTTATACACTTAAATGAGCGTAATCAACCCGTCAACCCTTTCTGTACATGGCATTATTAATTAGCTGGCTGGATTCATCAAGAAGCTTTTCTTTCACATACACCTGAAATTACGTGTGCTTTGACCTTTGAATTCTTTCATTTTGGAGAATATTTGTTTAATGTTTTTTTACTTGAATCATACCTGAGGAGAATACACAGGTCTTCGGTCACAATTTCTTTCTGTGAGCATTTAGTGCTACTGTGGAGAACCCAGAGGCCAGTCAAGAGATTTTGGATTTTAAGTCACTTGACATTTAGTTTGTTTTTCTCCTAGATTTTTATGTCCTGTGGCTCTTAAATTTTAAGTGGGAATAATCATTTAAGCATGAATTGCTAAAGTTCACACTCAGAGGAAGTCTTTGTTAGGGCCTGAGGATTTGCCTTTCTGACAAGTTCCCTCGTGATTCTGACACTGCACGTCTTGGGAACACACCTAGAGAAAGCCTGGTCTCTAGGCTTTTCCTTTTTATCACTGGAATTCAGTTACATTATTAAGACATATCTCATTGTGATGTGTTCTCTTACACTGTGTCATTTTCAAATGATCCTTTTCTCAGGGAAAGTTTCTGCTATGATCACAGAAAATATCATTTTTTTCCTATTTTTTCTTTGACCTCTGTAGGGATATCAATTAATTCTAATGCATTTCTCTATAGTTTTTTCTTCTTTTTTGTTCTTCAGAATTTATTTTCCTAACTTTATGTGTCTGGGTGTGTGTGGGTGCTCATATGTCCATGTAAGCAGGAAAGGAGATATATATTTCTATTTGTTTATAAAATCTTTGTTGCTCTGAAATTTAACACAAATGCCTAATAGGGCATGAAGCTTATCTTCACCACATAATAAATAATTATAAAGCGATGTGCAAGAGTCATTTGAGTAAGGGAATACTTGAGAATACCCCATAAGCCGCTGAGTGTCCCTTGAGACCACATCTTCTCTCTACCCTAACCTGACTTATATACTATTTGCTTCCTTGTTTCTTTTTTCTTTTTATTCAATCTAAAAATATATTCCCACACTAAATGGTCTTGCTGATGTAAAATTTGAACATTTGTGTAACTGAAATTATCTAATATTTATTTCATTCATTTTACTTTTCTATTTCAAAGATTGTTTAAATATTATTTTAATGAGAATTTTGATAGTGATATTAATTAAAGTATATTAAAGCACATACATTATCAGGCTATTTAAGGGTTTATATCAGAATCTCAATATAAATGCAAGTTGCTTTCATGCTTCAGTAAAATTTGGGATGTTTTTGGCTGTCAGCCGGTTCCCTTATAATCAGTTACTCAGGAATCCAGTCTCCTTTTCCCCATAGGTTTCCAGCAGCCATGTGTGAAGCCGTGGCATGCAAGAACGCAAATGATCCAAGCATAGCCTCGAGTTGTAAGTGCAACTCGAATGTCAGTTCAATGTTCGTGACTTAGAGACTTACAGTAATAGCCTAAATTATACCTCAATAACTTTTCTTAAAAAGGTTTTTGCTTTAGGTTAAAAAGTATATTGAATATTGTCCTCAAACACAAAGGACTAGTCCTAGTAAATACTAACATATCCATGGAGTGAGAACAATGCATGCATAGTGTGAGGGTGTATGATATCTATACAGGAGTAGTTTAAAAAAGGCAAAAGTAGAAATATACTGTCAATGTTTTGGTGATTTTGGCTAAGAAATTAAAAAGCACTAATGAATAATAAGAAGATTGAATAAAAAAGCGGAGAACAATTCATAACTGACAGCATTAGCAAGGTAATAGAATTGTGTAATGAATAGTTTTTAAAAACATAATTTGGATATATCAAATGAATACAGACAGTCCCTGAATTACAAACATCTGATTGACATGTGACTCACACTTACAAATGGAGGCTACTACAGGTAATAGCTAAATGTACCTGCAATTTACATCTACACTCAACTCAAGAACAAACCAGAACTGGTCTTGTGCTTGATCTGGGGACAGCCTGTATGTAACTTAGTTTTTTCCATATCTTGGTTATTATTAAAAAATGTTGTAATAAACATGGATGTACATGTAATTTCAGTTCCCTTGGATATGCACCTAGAAAATAAAAGGTTTGCTTGCTTATCTCATAGGTCTATTTCTAAATTTGGAGGAACGTGAAAGCCATTTTCCCCACAGGTCTAAATTTACATTCCCACGGACAGTATACAGGGTTCCCATTCCTTCACATCCTTGTCAACACTTGCTGTCTTTTGTTTCATTGACAGTAGTCATTTTAGTATTTACTATGTGATGTTTGATGGACTGTTGTTTGAGTTGCGTTTTTGTGACGTTGGGCACTTTTTCATATGTCTGTTAGCCTTTGGAAAAATTTTTATTTGGTTCCTTTATCTGTTTCTAAATTTCTTTCATTTTTACTGTTGAGTAGTTTCAGTTCCTTGTGTACTTATATATTAATCCCTTACAAGATATTCAGTTTATAATATTGTCCTCCATTCAAAGATAGCTTCTTCACTCTGTTAATTCTTTTCTTTGCTATGTGACATAATCATAGTTCTCTTTTTTTTTTTTGCTTTTGTTGCCTGTGTTTTGGGGGATTATATCCAAAATATCATGACTAATATCAATGTCAAGATGCTTTTTCTGTTTTGTCTTTAAATTGATTTATAGTTTCAGGACTTATGTTTAAATCTATAATCTGTTTTAAGTTTATTGTGGGATAGGAGTCAGATAATGATCCAAATTTATTCTTCCACATATGAATATTCAGTTTTCCCACTTTATTATTTGCTAACAAACTAATTCTCATACTTTTTGTTCTTTTTCATTTACTCAATTCTGAGAACCTTATTTTGTTTTTTCCTGTCAACATATATCATAATTCATCCAATCCTAGCTTGATGGTTTTTACAAAGTATCTGGACATGTGAGCGAAATTGCAGAAAGAAGCAGAGGATATTAACCAATTGATTATTCTCTGAAACCCAATTCTCAATAACTAGTGCTGTCTACTGGCTTTCTGTCCTCTCAAGTATAATTATTCCCATTACCAAATACCTGAACACATATTATAAAGCAGATGAAATTGATTACTGTAGCAAATTCTATGCTTATTTTCTAGGGGAAAATTATCATGACAAGATTGCCATAGAGACTAAATTCTAAATGTCTGCTGTTCATAGTCTTTACTGTTTGAGATAAAGCACCAATCATAGAGAAATATTTTTGACAATGCTCAATCACTACATCTTTTGACTATAGCCTTGAAACCCCAAATTTTATGACATAACAATATTCTTTTGGAAAACCAAAAATATTTTTTCCATTTTTTAATTTTTAAAAATAACAAAATTTATATGTCCCCAAACATTGTCACACACCTGACAATTCTTGGCTGATTTGCCCGGCCCTGGATGGCATCCCATTTTAGATCTTCTCTATGGAATAGTCAATCTAAATGATTGAATGCAATCTTTTGAGATCCTTCCCAAACTGTCTGTTTTTTCTACAAAATGAAATTTACAGCTAGAAATTCCAGAGGATGTGAAATGAATAATAGGGCATTGAAGAGTGACACTCAAGTCTGAATGATAAGTAAAAACATGTGTTCATGGCAGATTCTTCCTAACAAGAAGCAAGGAAGAGGGTTAGTGTATGCTTTGGGGGAACTAAATCCATTGCTTAAGTTTTAAAGTGTATCTACCTTATGTTTCTACAGACATTTTTGGCTCATTTAAAATAACTAGAAATGTGATAAGCAGACACAGATCTTATTACTAAATCCTTACATGGTTTCATTTCCCATAACTCTTGCATTTCACTCCTCCATTTATTTAGTTAACATGTTTGCAAGTCCTTCAATTTAAGACAGACACAGAAGGTACATAATGACTGCTTTTACAAAGATCACCTAAATGTAAATAAATAGATTGGAAAATGATAACTCTATTACTGAAATAATATGCTGCTAAGTGGACAAAGAGAGGAACATGTAACATACTCACATTGGATATCAGACATATGGAGAGATTTTTTTTCTGCCGCAAAAATAAGAAAGGAAACAAGTTGGTGTCATCAGCATCTTGGCAATATTTGAAATAGGAGACATTTTGTATATCAGGAGGTAAATTCTGTGCTTTCAGTCCAATTATTTTTTCTTTTGAGGATGTAAATCTTTAAAAAAATTGAGTAGAAACTACATTAAAATTTAGTTTGCAAATTAAAAATTATTATGGGCTTTTCTATAACTTTCTCAATAATCAAGTTATTTTATACATATCATTAGATAATTTTTCATGTATTTTTTAGTAGAAGGGATGAAGGAAACTAGGAATAGGAAGCTTAGGTATTTTAGTAACTCTTACATAAAGAGTTTCTGAAAAATAAAAGTCTTACAGCTAGGATTCAAATTGCTTTCTTCTGATTTGGTTAGTTTCACTTTAGCATAACTCCAATATACGAGTCTTTACAGTACTTTAAGTATTGTATGTTGTGTAATTTGTGAAGGTAAGATATCAAGGAGATAACGTTTTAACCAATAATATAGAGATATCAGTAAATCATCTATATGAGGTCTGGCAATTAAGTTTGAGAACTTGCCACTGTGTGCTGACGTTGGTAGCACCGTACACATATCTGCGTAAGGTTTCATAACCTGGGTATATTAGTGTCTCATAGTTGTGTTTGAGTTAGCATGTGACAGTGTCTTGCCAAGTGGCATTTATTATTGTTTTGGTTTGTTTGTTTGTTTTTTTACGTGCCATCACAAGAATGACAACACTTGAATTAAAGCAATGAGAACACATATTTCTTGTTAAGCTTGGCAAGAGTACAAGTGAAATGAGGAACATTTTAATTCAAGTTTATGGGCATAATGTCATGAAGAAGATAGAGAAAAAAAGCATCACTGATGAAGAGTGGTGAGGATGGCCAGTAAAGAGAATAACTGAGGGGAAAAAATGGCAAAACTTCCTCAAAATGTACATCTAGATCATCAGCTGACTCTGAGAAGTGTAACAGACAGTAAACATCAATAGAGAAACAGGAAAATCTTAACTGAAAGTGTTAACATGATAGGTGTGTGCAAAAATGGTCATGGAGGTGCTCATCAATGAACAAAAGCAAAGGGGAGTCTGAGTTTGCCATAGCCTTTTGTAGAAGCAAGAAAATATTTGTGGCCATGTTATCACTGGTGATGAAACACGAGTGTACCAATATGATTCCGAAACAAAGCATTAAAGTGCATAATGGAAATCATACAATTCTCCACAAACAAATTATTTCAGTCAGTCCAAATCAAGAATCAGAATGGTGTTGCTAAACTTTTTTGATATTGGAGGGAATGTTCATTATTAATTTCTATCAATCGGGCAAATAGTTAACCAAGTTTACTATTTGGAATTGCTGAAAATGTTGCATGAAAAACTTAGATAAAAACCACCAGAACGTTTTGCCAGCAACTCATGGCTCTTGCATTATGACAATGCACCAGCTCACACAGCACCGTTTATGATGGAGTTTATAGCCAGTAAACAAATAACTGTATAGGAACAACAACTCACCTGATTTGCCCCCCAATAGCCTTTTTCTTTACCTAAAGGTAAAGAAAACATTGAAAGGAAGATATTTTGATGACATTCAGGACATCCAGGCTGATAGCATGACAGCTCTTACGGTCATTCCTGAATAAAAGTTTTTAACATTACTTTGAAGGGTGCATCAGTGCATAGTTTCCTCCTTTTTCTTTTTTTATTTATTTTTGCGGTTTTTGGCCAGGGCTGGGTTTGAACCTGCCACCTCTGGCATATAGTTCCGGCGCCCTACTCCTTGAGCCATAGGCACCACCAGTGTATATCTTCTTAAAGGGAAAACTTCAAAGTTGATGGCAGTGATATTCAGCAGTGAAGAATGGAATACTTTTCTAGGATGTATTCATGAACTTAATTGTCAGACTTCATTCATACATAGTTCAACAATTTTGGAACAACACACTTTGACAACAATCCTTGCTTCCATTTTAGACCTAGATACTGAAAGTGCTCACTTTGTCCATGAATGTTAAAAGTCTTTGCATATGTCCTCACACACATCACTGCCTTTTTGTTAGCATCACACTCACCCCAACTTCTGTGAGGTTAAATTCACATTTATCTTTAGTTAATCTCAGTGCCAGTCTTGCTTAGATTACTGGGTATTTATATCTGCATGTTGTGACCATGATTTAGTTCCAACCCTAACAGGTTTGTTTCCATCTTGTCTCCATTAATTTTGTGTGTGTGTGTGTGTGTTCCTTCTGCTCTTATATTGATTGCAACCCAGAAAATTAAATGGCTAACTAGGGAAACACATTCTATTTTTTAATGTTACACAAGGTAGCTTTTTTTTTTTTTGCATGTGATTTTTAACCTGTTGTTCTTTATTTTCCAGAAAATGTGCATTATGACTCTGCCCTTCATTCTCAAATACCCATCTGTTCCTACTGTTTATTACCAGACTTAAATAGTGAGTGACATCATTATAATTTCTATGGCAACCAACTGCATTGACATTAAAAGATGATACAGCCTTCAGATAGTATAAAAACAGCAGAAGCTTGTGAACTGTTAAAAACAATCTCTTCTGTTCATGCAAATGTCTTTAATAAAAAAAGGAAGGATTTGCCGTAACTCTTTGAAGGCATACATATTCTGAGACTCCAAAATTCTTCTTATGAGTATAAGAAACTCTTTTATGTACTAAATATTTTTAACTTTTCTACCTCGATATTTTCTCAAATCCTTTAGAAGCACTCTATTTTTCTAATTTTGGAATGAGAGATAATGGTATAAAATAGTATTTTAAAATTACATTTTGAAATTGAAATATAGGAACTTAACATGTTTACACAAACATCTTCTAAGTTTCAGTATAAGATCATAGGTAATTAGGTACTTACAATGTGGAAGATACAGAGATTGTGTTGGAAAGAAGTCTCAGAAACCTAAGGGAGAAAAGCTAAGATTTGAAACTGAGATGCAGAGGAAGAACTTGGTGGTTCTTGACCATCTCTCAGTTCTTTGGTTTAGTTAGATTACAGTCAAGGCCACAGTGTGTGTGTGTGCACCCGTGCATGTGTGTGTAAGACAGACAGTATATTATGCGAAATTATAGAAAACATGAATAAGAAGGTTAAAATCTTGGAAGGGAATCTGTGATGCACCACCCAGATCTCCCACTCAGGCAAGCATCCCCCTGGCTTCTGGAATGTTGACAGACCACCACTCTCTAGTGAGTGTCTTTCCAGGAACTGCCCTCAGCCAAACAGAGCCGTCACATCCAACATCACCCTACACTCCACACCAGCTTTCACTTTGTGGCTGATCCTTGCAAAAATACAGATGCCCAGATATCTCTGGGACTGCTAAGAGAGAAAAGGTACTGTATTTCAAAGGAACTGTAGGAACTAGCCAATATTTACCAACGGGAGCAAGAGAATACGGATGGGACTGCATTCTAGGGGCTGAATCATGGCAGAGATGACTATAAAGCTATGTAAGGAAGAATCTATTGATATGTGCTTACTCTCTTATGCTGTAGGGTTTAATATTCGGGCAACGACCACAAGAAATTGCATTTGAATACAACTCTATGTTCCTTGGCAGCTTAGTCCTAGAAGAAATTTCACACTAAATAGACTGTTGTGGTTGGCACCACCTGAAAAGAATGGGGTACTTGGAGACTTAGACCATTGAAAGTGAGGTAATTGATCATCTTTCACAGGGGTGTTAGTCTACAGTAAGGGAAATATGGAACGGACACTTAAGAAAGTATATAAGTAACAGATAGGCCTCTTGTCAGTGGCAGTGATGAGGAACGGGGTTGTAAGAGGTAGTATATAGCACTACGCTTGTTGAAGGTTTTCACAAGAAAGAGGACAAATCAGACTCTTTGGAGGATGTTAGAAAACTTTGTTCTTAAAATACAATGGATCTGTGGCTCAGCGCCTGTAGCTCAGTGGCTAGGATGCCAGCCACATACACCGGAGCTTGGTAGTTCAAACCCAGTCTGGGCCTGCCGAACAACAAGGAAAACAATAACAACAACAAAAAAATAGCCAGGTGTTGTGGCGGGCGCCCGTAGTTCCAGCTACTTGGGAGGCTCAGGCAAGAGAATCACTCAAAAAAAAAAAAAAAATACAATGGATCTGAGTGGAGTAAGGCTTGAGGAGAATCTTTCTAGGCTACCCAGACTGACCCGTTAGGACTGCATAATTCATTTCCCCAGACCCTGGGTATGTTGAAGGCTAACAGTTTACAGCTAACCTGTCCTCACAGAATTTCCACCTCTGTAGAGGCTACAAGACCTCCTGGGGCACTCTAATTACCATAACTCTTTCATACCATGACATAAAGAATGAACATTCCTTTCTGAGGGCAGGATAACTCTGAAGGACACTCCTCGCTCCACAATGCTCCATCATGTTGGGCAAAGTTTGCGCAACTGCGGTGCAGTTTACTTGTGTCCTCTGTATAATCCTTCTTTCTTTACTCCCTTACAGAAGTAGATTTCAAGGGCACTTCCCTCATACATCCAATAAGCCTCCCACATGAAAATCCAAACAGCTTAATCTAAGAAAAATGTCTATAAAGAAACAGTCATTGGAGGAGTATGTCGTGATGTAGTGTGTTACTTAACTCCAAGAGACGTATTGTAGAGTGGGATTCTTATTTGGATGAGAGTTTGAATTACACAACCTCTGAATGACCTCCAAGTTCCAAAATAATCTTTCTTTCAGATTCCCTACTTGCATGTGTGCGCACACACACACACACATACACACACAGTTACACACACACTGGGCATACGTTAAATTCAAACATTTTTCTATGCATGTTAAAGTAAGAATGACATCGTCATACAGACCAAGAATATTTATTCTTTTTCACAACATGAAGCTTAAATCTAAACAAATGGGACTATAGAGTGATGAATTTGGATTAAGTAAATAAATATATGATTAAAGAAAGGAAAAATCATGATTAAAGGTAAATTGATATGTAAACACACAAAAAAGGTAAAATTGTGTGTTGCAGCCCATGTAGCCTATGGCTAGAAGGAGTGAGAGTTATAAGAAATACCTGTACAGCTCAATAATGGAACACCTGGGTGGAACGGGCATGGAGAGGGATTTAGCTCTCCTAACAAGCAGGAGAGCTCATGAGATGAGATCAGTGGTGAATTGGCAGTCTCTGAACCTGTGGTGGTGAGAGGCACGAGATCAGCCTTATATTAGGCTGGAGGAGAAGGCAGTCAGGAGCATGCGCATTCTATCACGGACCTGCTTTCTCTGACTCTGTCTCCTCTCCTGCCTGCAGAATGCCAGCACGGTGTCTCCCTGCTGAAGATTATCTCTGCTGAAGATTACCAAGCTCTGCTAAAGACTAAGATCTATCTTTCTAAGAAGACTGCTTTATTCTCTCTAAGACTCACTCTCTCTCTTTCTCTCGAGCTAAAGTAGATAGCCCTCAGGCACCTAAGAGAAACTGAACCTGAGCAAGGTAACTAACTTAGCAGTCCGTGTCCGGAACCTAGTTAAGCTAGACCTGAGACCTGGCCAGTCGAGGGTCTGACAAGTGGTGTCAGAAGTGACATGTATAGCCGGGCATTGTGGCGGGCACCTGTAGTCCCAACTACTCAGGAGGCTGAGGCAAGAGAATCGCCTAAGCCCAGGAGTTGGAGGTTGCTGTGAGCTGTGTGACTCCACAACACTCTACCGAGGGCAATAAAGTGAGACTCTGTCTCTACAAACAAAAAAAAAAAGTGACATGTGGCAATTGTGTTAAATGATAATCACATAGACTTTTAAAATAATCTTTTATTAACATTTAAAATCAGATTTTACATTTTTTTTTTTCCTTCTCATATAGGTTCAATTTTCAGCACTTTTCTTTCTGGAAGAGTCGGGCCTCTATAAAAGTAGTTAACTATATGATTAATAAAATAAACTTTGAAGAAGAAATTTAAATTTCAGTTTTCTTAGTAGAAGGAAGTAATGAAAGAAAGTGAATTAGGACTTCACAGCCATGGGCCCTGATTGCTGACACAAATACATTTTGCTTTATATGTTCTTTTCAACAAAATAGTCTTTTGTTTTCACACTGTGATAGACTTATTATTGACGAGATATAATATTTAATTCCATATCCACTCTTACTCATAACATTTATATTTAATTCTCAAACAATGAAAGTGCCTGATATGTGAAAATCATTATCTTATAGTTAGAATTACTCAATAAAACAATGCATAGAATTTCTGATTTTCTTAAAAGCATGTATCAATAATTATTATATTGTGTTAAAACTAATTATATCAGCTTTTTATTTTAATTTTCTTATTTTTGTAAACTGTTGATCTCAAATTAAATTAAACACATATACGCATATGTGTATATCTATACTTATTATAAAATCCTTAAAGTAACAAAGAAAATCTTTTCCCTTAGCTAAAATAATTTTTCCTTTCTACCAAGTTTAGTAAAAGTTTTGAGAGAGCACTTATGCCAGTATTTTTTTTTTTGAAAACAGAATTATCTTTCTTTCCTTTCACCAAATTTCACTTAGTGAGGATAAATAAAGAATGTGAGGAGAAAATATAGAAATAGTGAGGATAGTACTGATGAAGTGAAGGAATAAAATTAGATTGTGATAATGCAAGTGGAGAAGAAGGCAGAGTAGAGAGCACCAAGATTCTGTATGTATCTTCAAGTCTACTGAAGGCTTTAAACATACAGGGGAAGATTTGGATGGTAAATGTCAGTGAATTTGTGCAATTTTAGCTCCTGGAAGAGTAACACAATGCTGTGTATTAGAAAGGGGTTTCTGGTCCTCAGTCCCAGGCAAATCCATAGAGAAACTGTAAGAAAATTAAGATGGAACACTTATAGAGTAAGAATAGATGTGGTGCCTGTAGAGATTTCTCTACCGCAGAGGAGTATGGGAACAGTAAGGTAAAGCATGATCAGTCCCCATACATGACCTTGAAATAGATGTAAGATCCAACAGACACGAAAAGGCCTGAGGACAAACAGAATGGTGTCTCACGGTGAGCTATGTGGATAACTGTGACTAAGTCCCACACAAAACATAACACAAGACAGCTCTGGAAACACATGTGTGGATGAATGACTAAAAACCGATACGAACAATTATTAAGTTACAGAACAGAGATGGTAAACATCAATAAATACTCCTCCAAATACTCTGAGACTTCAAATCGACAATAACTGTGAAATAAGAAAATCCTCAAATTGACGCAATTTTAAGGTTCATAGGTTCAAAATAGAAATTATATTGTTTTGTTGAGTATGCTGATTGTATACTACAATTGTGAGCTGAGATCCTGTCCCTATTAACAATAACAAACAGATAATGTGAAAACAAGAATATGAATCTAGGCTCATAAATTACTCTGCAGTTTATCTCTAATTTATTTATAGATAAAGACTTCAAAGTGCACTTAATTTTATGTCCAAAGTCAAAAGTTAAAGATGTCCAAAGAAATGTGTCTAGCATTTTGGGCTATAGAGTCAAAGAAATATCCCCTGTAACTCATCTATTATTTTTGTATCGCAAATGCATAAAACTCAAGATAAAACAAAACAATATAAACAAACAAAATACCTCCGGGTCACAGAGAACACATGTTAATCTTGCGGGGCCTATGCTTTCTTTTACGTCTACTCAACTCTACCATGATGGCAAGAAAACAGCAATAGGTAATTCCAAAGTGAATGAATGGGTGGGCTGTGTTTCAGAACAATTTTATCTGTGGAAAAGTGGGCTGAATTTAGCCTGTGGGCCATAGTTTCTCTAGCCCTACTGTAGATTGTTGTTTAATTCTGTTAAGTTTAAATCAAGTTCAAGCAATAGGTACAATTGTTTAAAAAACTTGAGGATCATTTTTTCTTCATTTAAAAATTTCTTACTATAGGGAGGCACCTGTGGCTCAAAGGAGTAGGGGGCCGGCCCCATATGCCGGAGGTGGTGGGTTCAAACCCAGCCCCGGCCAAAAACTGCAAAACAAACAAACAAACGAACAAAAGTGTCTTACCATACCATACTTTCAAATGTTTATTCATAAAAGTAATTCAGCTTTGTTTATTTACTCAAATAATTCCAAAAATCTTCAAAATTTAGATGAAATTATTTTATAGTTGCTAAATCAGTGATGAAGGCATGTGTTTTTGAAAGGAATTGGAGGTGGATAGATAACGCTATAAATTGGCAGTCAGAGAAAAAGCAAAGGCAAAAGAAAATATGTAACTCAGAGATGTCTTTTGATTAAGTTGATATTACAACTTAATGGAACTTTTTGTTTTCATTTTAACCATGCAAATGTATACTCTTTCATTAATTGAAAGCAAAATTTCTCTGAAATGTTGTATCTAGATCAAATTTCAATACATTTTACAATTACGAGATTGCTTTGCAGAATGTATTTCCTTTTCACAATTAACAGCATTCCTAATAAGCTGTTAACGAGCTGTCAATTTCTAGTATGTGCTAAAGAGCTACAGTAGTCTTTGAGGAATTCTACAAGTAAAAGCATGTTAGATCCCCAAAACATGAACAAATGTATCATTCTAAGATTTGTAATTACTCAAATTGTAATAACCCTTTGAGTCAGTCATTTACAAATTAAGAGCAGTTTTCTACTAGATCAATTTATAATCTTAAGTATTTTTAATTGAACAATAGTACTATTTCTAACATGACTTATAATTTTAAAATACTATTAAAGATTATTAAGAAATTATTCTTCATCAGAAAATGTATTTTTGAAAGATATAGTCTATTGGAAAGACTCTGAGATGTGTGATATTTTTAATTTTTATGAGTAATACATTGATAACTCTTGGGGTTGAGGACAAGCAAACCCTATTAAGGGATTTTATTTTAAGCATCTACAGAAAAGTACTTGAAACAAATTAAGTAGAATTGGTTTCTCCTAATTCAGACTTGCAAATAAAGCACAAATTTTTGAGTTAGGAAAACCAAATACTATATATTTTAATTTTAAAATTTTCTTTAAATTATTATGAGCACAAAATAGTTGCATATCTTTATAAGGTACATGTGATTTTTTTACTGCAAGTGTACAATATGAATTAAATCAGGTTAATTGAGGAATACACCATTCTAGGCATTTGTTATTTCTTTGTATTAGGATCATTCCCTTTCCACTCTTTTGGTGATTTTAATGTGTATCTTAACTACAGTTGATCATTGTCACCTTCTTATATTATCAAATATATATTGCTCATTGTATCTAATAATCTGATTATGTTTTTGCACCCGTTAACTATCTCCATTTTATTCCCTTTCTGATACCCTTCTCAGATAGTGGTAAACCATCATTTTGCTTTCTATCTCCATAAGATCAATTATTTAGAACAATAGAGATTTGTCTTTCTGTGTCTGGTTTATTTTACTTAAGGTAATATTCTCTTAGGTCCATTAATGTTGTTACTAATAGCAGGATTTAATTCCTCTTTGTGGCTATATAATATTCCATTGTGTGTGTGAACCATGATTTCTTTATCCATTCATCCCTTATTAGTAATATGTATTGATTCCAAATCTTGGTTATTGTGAATCATGGTACAATAAACAGGGGATTACAGATTTTCTTAATATACTGATTTCCCTTCCTTGGGATACATACCCAGCAGTGAGATTTCTGGGTCACATGATAGTTCCATTTTTACTTTTGTGAGAATCCTCCATACTGTTTCCCAAAGTGGTTGCACTAACTTATATGCTCACTAAACAATGTACAAGAGTTTCCCTTTTTCCACATCCTTGCCAGCGTCTGTTATCACCTGACTTTTTAATAAAAGCCATTTTATGTTGGGCTATGTGATATCTCATTAGTTTTTATTTGCATTTCTCTGATGACTGATGGTATCGAATATTTATTCGTATACACATTTGCCATTTGTATGTCTTCTTCTGAGAAATTCCTATTCAAATCCTTTGCCCATTCTTTGCTTGATCTTTAAATTAGATTATTTGATTTTCTCCCATTGTGTTGTTAGAGCTTACATGTATTATTGCTATTAATCTTCTGTCATATAGGTAGTTTATAAGTATCTCTTTCTCTTCTGTGGGTTTTGTCTTCCCTTTGTTGATGGTTTCCTTTGCTATAATAAGCATTTTGCTTTGGTTTCCTGTATTTTGGATCATTACTCAAGAAGGCTTTGTCCACAGCAATTTCCTAAAGCCTTTCCTTTATATTTTCTTTTAGTAGTTTCATAGTTTCAGGTCTTAGATTTAAGTCTTTAGTCCATTTTGATTGATTCATGTATATGGTGGGGGATAGGGGTCTAGTTTCATTCTTCCCTATGTGGATATCTAGTTTTTTTCCCACACTATTGAAGAAACTGTCTTTTCCCTACTGTGTATGTTCTTGCCACCTTTGTGAAAAAATAAGTTCATTATAGATGTGAAAATTTATTTCCAGGTTCTTTAGTCTGTTCCATTGGTCTATGTGTCTGTTTTTCTGTGCAAGGACAATGTTGTTTTGGCTACTACAGCTCTGCAGTATAATTTGAAGTCAGGTAATGTGATTTTTCCAGTTTTGCTCTTTTTGTTCTGGATACCTTTGACTATTTTAGGTCTTTTGTAGTTCCATATAAACTTAAGATTTTTTTTTTAACTCCTATGAAGAATGTCACTGATATATTCATGGAGATTTCATTGCATCTGTAGATTTTTTTAAATAATATGGACATTTTAATAATATTTATTCTACCAACACATGAGTATGAAATATCTTTCCATTTTTTGTTTCTTCTCTTCATTCTCTTCATCAATGTTTTGCAGATTTTATTATAGACATCTTTCACTTCTTTGGTTAAACTTATTTCTAGATATTTTATTTTATTTTATTTGTAGCTATTGTAAATGAGATAACATCCTCAGTTTCATTTTCTTCTTGGAAATGTTGGCTTATAGAAATGCTACTGATTTTTGCATGTTTATTTTGCATCCTACAACATTCCTGAAGTTTTGGTAACAGGGTGATATAGGCCTCACAGAATGAGTTTGGTAGTATTTTCTCTTCCTTGATCATTTGGGAATTGTTTAAGAAGTATTAGTATTAGTTCTTCTTTGAATGCTTTGCAGAACTACTTGTGAATTCAGCAGTCCTTGTATCTTTTTTGATCAAGACATTTTACTACTTTTTCTATCTCATTACTTGCTATTGATTTATTTATGTTTTAGATTTATCCCTGGTTTAATCTTGTAGTTTATATATATCTAGGAATTTATAATTTCTTTTAGGTATTCCAATTTACTGGCACATACAGGCTCACGGTAGTCTCTAATGATTCTGTATATCTCTGCAGTATCTGTTGAATTGTCTCCTTTCTATCTGGTTTTATTTATTTGGGTCTTCTCTCCTTTTCTCTTAGTCTGGCTAAAGATGTGTCCATTTTGTTTATCTTTTCATAAAACAATACATTTTGTGAATCTTTTGTATTTTTTTGTTTCTCTTTCATTTATTTTTGCTCTGATTTTTATAACATTTTCTTCTACTAATTGTGGGTTTTGTTACCTTTTGTTTTTCTAATACTTTGAGACACATCATTAAGTTGTTTATTTGAACCTTTTTTTTTGATGTATGTTTTTATTCCTATAAGCTTTTCTGTAACTATTTATTTTGCTGTATCTCATAGATTTTGCTATGTTGCATTTTAGTTTTCATTTGTTTTGAATTTTTTAAAATTTCCTTCTTAATCTCTTCACTGACCTATTATTCAATCAAGAGCATGTTATTTAATTTCCATGGTTAGTATATTTTCCAATGTTCTGTTTATTCATTTCTAGCTTTATTCCATTGTGGTCAGAGAAAATACCTGGTACAAGTTCGTATTTTTTAAGACTCATTGTGTGGCCTAACATATGATCTGCTTGAGAATGATCCATGAGCTGAGGAGAAGAATGTGTATTCTGCAGCTGTTACATGAAATGTTTTTGTAAATCTCTATTAGGTCAATTTTGTCAATAGCATAGGTTATGTACAAAGTTCTTATAGGACGGGTCATGTATCAATAAAATCCCTCAGCTTTTGTTCATCTGGGGTAGTTTTCACTTTTTCTTCATGTTTGGAGGACTTTTGTTTTTTATTAATGTGAGGGTACTTATGACTAGGTTGCATTGTTTCTGTTTGCAAGTTAAAGTCGGAGATGTGGTTGAGTCCTTCACCCAGAAAGTGTCCCATATGCCTGTACATTGTTCCCATTAGATGGGAACTTCCTCAACCCTCTCCCCTACTCACCTTTCTTGAATTTCATGATGTTTTTTCCTCATGTGTACCTGTAGTTGTTAATCTACTAGTGACAAATTAGTATTGAATATAAGGGATGTTTGATTTTTCCATTCCTGAGATACTAAACTTAGAAGAATGTTCTCAAGATCCTTCTAGGTAAATCTAAAAGATGTAAAATATCCATTTTTCTTTATGGATGAACAATATTTCTTGGTTTACATACGCCATATTTTATTAATCCATTCAGGGGTTGTTTGGTGGTTAGGTTGTTTCCATATCCTCACTATTGTGAATTGAACTGCTATAAATATCTGAGTGCAAATGTCCTTAGTATACAAAGATTTTTTTCTTTCATACATACATAGAAGTGGGATTTTTAGCCTACTTTTAGTTCTTTAAGTATTCTCCATACTTATTTCCTAAAGACTGTACTAGTTTACAATTCCACCAACAGTGCACATGTTTTTAGGTGTACCCTGAAATGAATGAAAGAGAACCCAAATCAGATATGAAATTGAAAGACTAAGTTAAATAGGATAAAGCTTTTAATAACATGACTAACACAATTATTATTGGTCTACCAATAATACTATATATATATATATATATATATATATATTTTTTTTTTTTTTTGCAGATTTTGGCCAGGGCTGGGTTTGAACCCACCACTTCTGGCATATGGGGCCAGCGCCTTACTCCTTTGAGCCACAGGCACCATCCCCAATAGTACTATTTTTGTACAAATGATGCATCTGTGAAAGATATCAAAAGTACTATAAATTCATGTTAGATTGATATATGTTATAACCCCAAAGCTTTAATATTATTACATTATTCATGAAAATTCAGTTTTATGAAATTGGTAAATTTCACAATAATATAATCTATTTTTAAAACACATAAGTCCTTATATTATTAGATATATCAATTTAAGATATGCAGGTGAATAGAAAATATAAAAGCTTTACTGTATTTCATGATGCAGATGGAGGACTGAATTGATTCAGCTCAGCAGTCTTTTGGTACAGAATTATAAATAGTAGATTCAGATTAATTTAGGCATATTAGAGTACAGTGTAAGGGAGACTATTTTTGTGTAATTGCTCAGTGTTGTTTATTCAAGCCTAATTAGAAGTTTCCAACTAAAAATACATCAGTAGTATTATCTTTTACAAATGAATATGTAGAAGAGCAAAGATGAGAAACCTGGGGAAGTTTTGTGGTCCTCAGGTTTTAGGAAGATCACAATCTTCAGCTCAAGATAATTGGTGACCTAAGACAAGTGAGTAGGCGGTAAGTGTGAAGACATTTAAATCTGTAAGTGTTATTCTAATAGTCTGTATTGTGTATTGAGTATTATGGATTGTTCTGAATTACTACTCCATTATTATATTGTATACTTTTGTACAATTTTTGTGAAACTATTATATTGCTTTCTCCCTTAAGACTTAGAAAGATATGTGCAGGAATCAAGTAGTATTAGTAAGATTTCAAAGTCACCATAATGGTTTGTTTTTTACCACATTGCTTGGGTGCTTGTTATGCATTCTTACAAAATATGCCTTAAATTTTTTTCTGTGATAATTCAACATCACCTAATAATTCAATATCAATTGTCATTGCTGATTTCTAGCAATACAGTTATCAATATATTATAATTTTACTATTTAAAGAAACATCATAAATCCATACAAAGCACTAGTGAAATGATGATTCAAATTCAAAAATCTAGGTGTAAATAATATCACATTGGAGTAACATATTGGACAGAATGGACCGAAGACATGTCTTACTTTCCAAACATATCAAAAGTCCAGGTGAAACACAATAAAATGTTTAAAATGCCTTCTTTGTCTCTATAGCAACAAAGGGAATTCCCTCATGTTTGAAATTAAAAATTAAAGGACCTCATAATAGAGATCACAAAGTGAAACTATAAAACTTTTGGGAATGCTTTCCTTGGACAGGCTTTTGGCTGATAAATAAGTTAAGATGCTGAGCCTCAAATCTCCTTTTTAGTTTAGAAATGAAACTCAAGTGTAGGACAGTATATAAATAGTTTCAGCCCTTGGCCTATGGATATGACAAGTAAGTGGGCTACTCATGCTGGGAAGATTACAGGGCAATAAGAGTTTGCAAGTAAATTGAAACTTTGAAACTCAAGTTATAGTACATCCTGGCATGGGTCTATATGCACATTTACTATGTTATTTAGGTAACTTGAGATGACAAGTCTATACAAGTAGATAACTCAGAAGACAAAGAGAATTGCTTAGAAATAAAGTCTGCAGATGACTTCTTCACAATCTATGTTACAATACAAAAAAGGAGAATCTCTCTCACCTTTTCCCCTCCATGGAAGGGACCCACTTTCAACTCTCTTTGAAAGATCTCTTTTTGTTATTCTAACAAACAAACAAAGCACAAAAGAAAACAAACTTCATGACCGACAACCAGTAGATGAAACAAACAAGACATTTGACATCCAAAAATCAGATACTATATTAATATAAGAGATACTTTAAAATTCATGCATTAATGTATTTAAAATTATGTTGAAAAATAGAATACATAAAACAAAAATGACACATTATGAAAAAGTACATTGATTTTAAAAGGAAGAAAAAGGAAAAAAATCTTAGAAAAGTAAACAATTGAAATAAATAATAAACTTTGGTAAAATAAACACAGAGAGGTAAAAAGAAATTGCTCAAAGGCGGGATATGACTAAATTTGTAACAATTGTTATTTAATTTACTGTTTCTTGGAATGTAGTATGGTTCTTTGGAGAAAAATGTAAAATTCTTACATAGTTCCTGGCACATATTGGGTGCCCAATAGTGATAGATGCTATTGTTATGTGTTACTATTATGAAAAAGTGCTGCGAAAGATACAAGGATGGTAACAGAGGATGGTATGAGAAATTCCTCTATTAATCTATGATGAATTCCATGAAGATGTAGTAGAAAATAGAGGCAAGACCATACTTGGGTGATTATGGATAATTATTTTTCAGAACAGACAATATGATTCTTAGGATTGAAGAAGCCCTGACTTAGACACATTACAGTAATACTGCAGAATAGTCTAGATCAGTGGTTCTCAACCTGTGTTTGCAACCCACAGGATCTCTATTAAAGGATCACAGCATTAGGAAGTTGAAAACCCCTGGTCTAGATGAAAGGAATATACTCCAAGGTACAGAGATATTAAATACAAAGGAATTACTATTAGAGGCATATCAGTGTTTGACTGTCAAAGAACAGTGGAATATTTTATCTGTTAACATCTACCCTAAAGTATATTAAATTTCTCCATTGTGTTCTACGTTGTATCTATCTTTTGGGGTTTATAAAAGTGTTTATTTCATTCTTAATCAGTTAAGTCCACTTCTCTGAGAAGACATCCAGACTTGGATTATCTTATAGTTTGTGTTTGTGATACCTTGGTTTGAGGTGCCTGTGAATCTTTTTATGTTAGTTTTTGTTTCTGCTGGTTTTTATTCATTTTGCCTTATCTCTTAAGAAGGCTGCTTATATTTTATTTTGAATTCAACATTGTATCTGAAAAATTATACATGGGAAAAATTGACCTTGGGCAGTTTACCTTCTTTCACAGCTGGTTTTCATTTGCTCCTGCTCAGCTGCTTAGTGGCACAGCATTTCTGGACCGTCTTGATAGAGTAACTGTAAGTATTGTTTTTCTGGCATAAATCTGATTTAGGCCTACTTTACTGGCAGACTTAGCATGTTTCACTAATTTTCATATTTAAAGGATAATTTTTAAAAATGTTGCATTAAAATGAGCCAGGATAGATTGGGTAAATCTTTGTTTTTGCTTATGCCTTCAAAGGACATAATGATTTCAAAAATAGAGCTTAGGAGGCCAGTACAGTGGCTCACTCTGTGAATATAAGCACTCTGGGAGACCAAGGTCAGTGGATTGGGTGGATCACTTGAGCTCAGGAGTTGGAGACCAGCCTGAGCAAGAGTAAGGCTGTTTGTTTCATTTGCTGATTGTCTCTCATGAAGTTTTTTTCTTTTGTGTGTTTTTGTGGTTTTTGTTGTTGTTGTTGTTAGAGTAACAAAGAGAGATCTTTTTTTTTTTAGAGACAGAGTCTCACTTTGTCGCCCTCTGTAGAGTGCTGTGGCATGGCTGCGCACGGCAACCGCCAGCTCTGGGGCTGGGGCACGTCTCGTGCCTCCGCCTCCAGAGGAGCTGGGGCTACAGGCGCCTGCCACAACACCCAACTAGAGAAAGACCTTTCCAAAAGAATTGGAAGTGGGTCCCTCCCATGGAGGGGAAAAGGTGAGAGAGATCCTCCTTTAGTGTTTTGTAACATAGATTGTGAAGAAGTCTTCTACAGACTTTCTTTCTTTCTATTTTTTCTACTAAAAATGGAATAGTGGCTCAAAGGAGTAGAGAGCCAGCCCCATATGCTGGAGGTGGCGGATTCAAACCCAGCCCCGACCAAAAACTGCCAAAAAAAAAAAAATAGAATAACTAGCCAGATGTTGTGGCCGGCACCTGTAGTCCCAACTACACAGGAGGCTAAGGCAAAAGTATTGCTTAAGCCCAAGAGTCTGAGGGTGCTGTGAGCTATGACACCACAGCACTCTACCCAGGGGGACATAATGAAACTCTGTCACAAAACAAACAAACACACAACAACAACAAAAGCTAGCCAGACTCTTTTAAGAGGCAAGGAGAGTTAAGATGAGAATGAGATGTTAACATTTCTAAAATTCTATGGAGGCACTGAAGGAAACTTACAAACTATCTAGTGCAGTGGTCAAGTACTGGAGCAGCGGATCTGAGATGGTTTCCAATCAAATGGTTGATATCATGAGTTACTGATTTCTAATTACTTAATAGAATACACAGATTGGGGAGAACACTTGTACAGTGTAGAGGCACTGATCGGGATAGACTAGTTCTACGAGGAAATGGAGGAATTAGAGGAACTGAAGATGAATTGAGCCTCCCTGACATCTGGACTTCTCGGCCCTCCCTTTCACACCGAGGTCGTTAATGCTTTTCTTGCTCATCTCGCCTGTGAAACCTACCCAGTGAGGTGAAGTTAGTTCAACTCAAGCCCCACCATTACTGACATTACTTAGTCAAATTTGTACTTAGAGTTAGATCCCAGCAAGTTTACTAAAGGTACTTTCTGAACTCATGTTTATTATCAATTCTGTGCTACAATTCAGACTTCCGAGCTTGAAGAGGACGAGCTCCTGGCCCTTTACAATTACAACCTTGTGCTGACAGTTCTCAATGTGAAGGGAGTGACAGGCAATCTAGGTGCTCGTGTAACATTGAACCTACATGCCACATGTATGACAAAGCATTGAACCAAAAATCCCACAAATATGTAGCGCTTGCCTCATCAGCAAAAATTCTGAGGGCCTGCTGGTCTGTAGAAATATCTCCTGCACAATGTAAAAATGAAATACTGTTTTGCACAGTATCATTTTATATGTGGGTTGCTAATGACCTGTTTAGGTAGTGCCCCTAGAGGTTGCTGGTCTCATTTTATATGTGGGTTGCTAATGACCTGTTTAGTTAGTGCCCGGAGAGGTTGCAGGTAGAAACTTAAGAGATTCTCTACACTCAAGACAAAGAGTTCTGCGACCTGGCAACTTGCATTAAGACTCAGACAACTAATGCACATTGGGATGCCTTATGTCTGTACAACGAGATAATATTAAATGATAATGAAGTATTCCTGGTATTTTGGGAGTGAAAACATGCACTCTTCAGCAAATAACTATGCTTAGTTGTGTACTATAGTGAAAGTGCAAAGGTACTAATTAAATTTACAGGTGGCGCCTGTGGCTCAAAGGAGTAGGGCGCCGGCCCCATATGCGGGAGGTGGTGGGTTCAAACCCAGCTCCGGCCAAAAACTGCAAAATAATAATAATAATAATAATAATAATAATAAAATAAATAACAAAAAAAATAAATTTACTACAAATACAGTTTGAAACGTCAAACTGTAAAACACATGTGTGAGTTACATATGATTGTATATGAGTACACGTGCTCACATACACAAACACGCACAAATCCAATTTAATCACATAGGATGTTAGGCCTGGAATTTTCAAGGAAAAATGTGACATGGCAAGGTCACATGTGGTATGGTACACATACACAACCTGGCATGTATCAGGTGTTGAATATTTACTTCACCCATGAATAAAAACAGCAAAACCTTTATTGCATTAAAAAAACAAAAGACACACTTTTTTTCAAATGTAAATTTCACTCTGTTCCCCCAGTTTTCTTTTCCAGAGAATACATCTCGGGGTGAGGGGAGATGTGCGTGTGTGTGATTTTTCTTTTTTTTTAAACATAGAGCATATTTCTTGTCTGGTGTTCCTCACATTCTAATTGCTCTTTCCACCCACTGCAATCTGGTTTTCACATCTATCTTTCACTAAAATATTCTGGTAAATATGTAAAATGATCTTTTCATGGCTATACGCGGAGCTCTCTCAGCAGCCCTCCTGTGGTCGCCGCTGACCCAGTTCACTCTGTGGCTCAGTCTGCGTTCCTCTGAGTCCCTGCCTGTGGCTGCTCGGCCAGCACCAGATGTTGTTTATTTTCCTACCTCCGTAACCCTCACGTGTGTCTTCTTTCCTTCCTTCGCCTGTTTCTTTGATGTTGGTGACTTTCTCCACTCTTTTAATCTTCTTCTCTTCCCTCTCCAGGGTTTTATCACTCCTGTAGGTACCATTTCATACACTGGGTAATTCCCAAATTACACTTCCACTGAGCTCTCTTTTGAAAGAGTTCAGATTTAATTTATTCACTTCATTATTTTTCTCCCTCCTCTCAATTTTGCTCCTTCTTCTGTATTTCCAATCTTAGTTAATGACATCTCCCTCCCCTGACATGCAAATCAGAAACAAAAGAGTAATCTCATTCTCGCCCACACAAAGCACTTTGATTTCACTTCATTAACTTTTCTCCCATTCAGCCCTTCCTCCCCATTCCCATTACTCCTCCCTTGCATTTAAACCCTGTCATTCTTTCTCTGAACTATTGCACTGGGCTCTTGATAGAGTTACCTTCTTTTTCACTTCTCTGGAATTCAAACTACAACTGCCATTGAGAAACACTGCCCTGGAGAGTCCTGGATTCTAATGTGAGAATGACCTTTGTTGTTGATTCCGAGAGCTCAGAAGAATCTGTGACTATCAACCTTTGCAGATTTCATCTCATGATGCTGTTTTCCAAACTGCTTGTATTCTTCACTATATAGAATTATTTTCCAAACTACTGTCTCTGTATATTAAATTTTCTGTATGAAGATTCACCATACCCTTTATTTTGTCATGCCGATGGAGGTTTTCCTGTGACATAGAGAACTTTCTCATGTTTCTTACGTGTTTTTATTTTTGTGGCTGTCTGGGATTGTTTCCTCATACTATTTAAAAGGCATATTAACTGCATAGGAAAAGTGCCTCTTAAACCTATCCAGGAGGGATTTTTTAGGTACTACCTTTTTTTATAATATCTAGATTGATTGATCTCCAGAAGTGGATTTTTCCCCTCTCTTTACCTGTTTCTTTTCATAAACTGAAGCCTGGATTCAATTTTAAGTAAGTTCTTTCTTTTCCCTCCTAAAACTTACATAAAAAATTGTAGCCTCTTGAAACCAGATGATTAGCACAGCCTAGACATGATAAGATAAAATATTTTTCTTTAGAGCTGCAAACACATCCCCCCACCCCACCACCAACACATATAGACAGTCAATAGAAGATTTTTGACTTAGGGTTTATTGTAAACCTGAAATACAGACAGAAAATATGCTCTTACATTAAAGAAAAAAAAAATAAAGGCACACGTGTGCACACACCAGAAAGGATAAAAAGGCTATATGTTAAAATAAAACAAACAAACTTTATAATAGCCACAGAAAATAGACCATGTTAAAGCATATGTGAAAGATTACATTTTCTTATTTATTAATGTTCCATCTTAGAACTCAAATGGGATCTGCCATCCCACTCTAAATATACATGCAATCTGGAAAGTATTTTTTTATCTCAAGTTTTGAGAGGCATTAATAAGATTTCTTTTCTTAAGGAATACATTTATCTTTAATTTTTACTATTATTATTTTTGTTTGACAGAATTGCATACATTTATCAGGTACGATGTATTGCTTTTATGTATATATACAATATGTCAATATTAAATCAAGCTAATTAACTTATCCTTCAACTTTCTTATCAATCATTTTTTATGATGAGACATTTAAAATTTATGCTTCAAGTTATTTTAAAATATATAGTTTATTATAATTGACTATGGGCATTCTGGTTTTCAGTATATTTCAAAATCTGTTTCTCACGTCTATTAAAACTTTGTATCCTTTGATGAACAAAGGGATTTAATTCCCTTCTCTCCTAGGCCTCCCAGCCTCTTGTAAATATTGTTCTACTATTCACTTCTTTAAGTTCAAGTGAGATAATGAAATATTTGTCTTTCTGCATGTGACTTATTTCAATTAGTGCAATGTCCTTCAGAATCATCCATGTAATCAGAAATGGCAAAATTCATTCCCCCTTTAAGGCTGAATAGTGTTCCATTGTAATGGTTATCACATTTTCTTTATTCACCTGTTGATAATCAGTTAAGCCATTTCCCTATCATAGCTATGATTAAAAATGCTGTAATGAATATGGCAGTGCAGACATCCCTTTCACAAACTGGTATCCTTTCCTTTGGATATATATAATCATCCATGGCTTTAATAGGTTATATGATACTAATCGTTCCATCTGCAGCTTTTGAGTAACATCTATAACATTTTCCATAATCACTATGGTAATTTACATGTCCACCAACAAGATAGTGTTCCCATTTATTCACATCTTCTCTAATATGTATCTTTCATCTTCTTGATAAAAGCCATTCTCATATCTCATAGTGTTCTTTTTGCAGTTCCTTAATAATTAGTGATACTGGGTATTTTTTTCATGCAGTTATTTGCCATTTCTATATCCTCTTTTGACATATGTGTATCCAGGTTTTTGCTCACTTTATTTGTAAACAAACATGTTCTCCTTCAAGGAATTACAGTGAATCTGTAGATTGAGTATTATCAACTATTCCTCATTATGATTTCTCTCAATTTGTGAACATGGAATATATTTTTATTTTCCATTTTTTAATAGTTCTTTCGTCACCATTTTATATTTTTCAATGTACAGATCTTTTACTTGCTGATTAAACTCACACACAAGTGATTAATTTTTTTGTTGCTCTTGTAAATGAGCTTGTTTTCTTAGTTTCCTACTTAGGTAGATTTTTATTAGTATATAATTAACTAGCATTTAGTGAAGCTGCTGATAATTTATGTTGATTTTATAACCTGAAACTTTAGTTCGCAAATATTTTTAGTGGAATTTTTAGAGTTTTCTTTATATAAGACTATGTCATCAGCAGATAGGGAACGTTTTAGTTTTTCCTTTCTAGTCTGTGTGTTCTTTCTTTCTCTTGATTAATTGCTCTTGCCAAGACTTTCAGTATCATCTTGAAAAGAAATGATATCCTTATTTTGTCCCTGATTTTAAAGGCTTCAGTTTTATGCTGTTGACAAAGATGTTAGTTATTGTTTTGAGGTGGATTAACCTTTGCCTCATCTATTCAGAATTATTATAATAAAAGGCTACTGTATGTAGTTGAGTTTTCTGCACTTGTCAAGATAATCATATGACTTTAATTCTTGATTTTGTTAATGTGGTTATCATATTTATTGATTTGCATATGTTGAACCATCCTTGACTTTCAGGATTACATCTCACTTGATTATGATAAATTATTCTTTCAATGCATTATTGAATTCTGTTTTTTTAAAAGTATTTTAAAATGATTTTTGTGTTTATGCTCATCAGCTATATCAGTGTATATATATATATATATATATATATACACACATATATACTCTTGTAATGTTTTATCTATCTTTGCTATCAGAGAAATATTAGCCTTATAAAATAATGATGGAAGTATTTCCTCTAATTTGACATTTATATAAGAATTAAATAAGTACTGATTTTAGTTCCTCTTTAAATATTTTTTATAATTTAGCAGTGGGCTCTTCTTTGGTGGGAGACATTTTATTAATGATTCATTCTCCTTATTCATTATCAGTTTGTTTGTGTTTTCTTTTACTTTTTGATCAGTCATGGAAGATTGTATGTGTCCAGGAATTTATCCATTGCCCCAGATTATCCAATTTGTTGGATTAAAGTTATTCACTAAAATTTCTTATAATCCTTTTGCATTCTGGGATTATCAAGATTACAGGCAGTTACTATGGATTTTAATATCTTTTTCTTTTTTTTTTTTTTTTTTTGCACTTTTCGGCCAGGGACAGGTTTGAACTCTCCACCTTTGGCATATGGGGCCAGGACCCTACTCGCTGAGCCACAGGCACTGCCCCTTTAATGTCTTTTTCATATAATATTTTATTCACTTGTTTATGTCAGTAGTCTATATTTTTCCTTGTTAGTTTAGCTGGGGTTTTGCCTATTTTGTTTCTTTTTAAAGAAAACAGCTCTTAGTTCAGTTGCTATTTTTCTATTGGATTTCTATTTCCATTTTATTTATTTTTACTCTGATATTTGTTATTGTATATCTTCTGATAATTTTGAACTTAGTTTTCTCTGTTTAGGTTGTATATTTGTGATAGTTTTTTTCTTTTATTACATCACATATAAGTATTTACTGTTACAAATTTCCATTTTATAATTGCTTCAGTTGCATCCCATGCATTTTGGTATTTCATGTTTTCAATTTCATTTGTTTCAAGGTATTTTCTTTTTGATTCCTTCTGTGATTCATTGCATATTTAGGAGCCTGTTGTGTTGGCTGATGATGCAGGGGAAGAACCTCAGATGAAATGATTGATTTGTAAAGGGAAGACTGAGGCTCACTTAGGCACTCAGCAAAAACCGACCTTTACTAAGATTTTTATATACCACAAATCATCAGATAACAATAACCAAGAATAAAGAACACAAAAGGTAACAAAAACTGTCATAACAATTCCTTGTTAGCATTAATGCAGCAAAACACATACACACCTTTCTAAACTAAGAATGTCTTGTTTGGAGATAAACAACAATGGAGATAAAACACAAAGGCTCTGGGTTGTCTGTTCTGTTTGCC
The DNA here is from genome assembly GCA_963574655.1 of Perodicticus potto. Classification (NCBI taxonomy): domain Eukaryota; kingdom Metazoa; phylum Chordata; class Mammalia; order Primates; family Lorisidae; genus Perodicticus; species Perodicticus potto. Next base: position 73,738 of record CAUYRH010089865.1, read on the forward strand.
TACTTCCCTATATGATTAACTGAAAGTTATTGTGTAAATTGAAGTAGGGAACAAAATGCAACGGCCCACTGCTCCAGGCAAATGATCACTCCCCAGCTGCGACTTGGCAAGGCCCTCCAGCACAGTCTTTCCTTTAGGGCATAACTGCCTGTGTTTTTCAGCAAGACCGTTTCTGCAAGCTGGGGGCAAATATTCCCCCAAACTCACATATAGCCCAAGTACTGGAAAAGTTCCTTCTCAGGCCCGCATACCTCAAGGAGCACTAAGGAGACTGATTCACTTTGCAAGGGTGCAGGGGACTGTGCCCCTGCATGTTGTTTAATTTGCACACCTTTGTGTAATTTCCAAGATTTCTCCTGCTATTGATTTGTAGTCTTATGCTATTGTGATGCAAAAAGTTATTTATTTCTATTCTCTTATTTCTGAGATTTTTTTTTTTGACCTACCATATAATCTATCTTGGAGAAGGTTTCATGTGAACTGAGCAGAATGTATATTCTTTTGCTGTTGATTTGAATGTTCTGTATATGTCTATTGTACATATGCACATATCTATTAGGTCAATATGTTCCATTTGGTTTAATATGTCTTTATTGAGTTTCTGTTCTGATGCTTTGTGCATTGTTTGCAGTGGGGTATTGAGATCTTCTGCTAGTATAATATTTTTAGTCTATCTCTCCCTTCTGATAATTTGTTATTTAATTTATGTATTTAGGTGCTCCAAAGTTGTGTGCATATGTATTTACAATTATTATGTCTCCTCTGTGAATTAATCTCTTCCTCCTTATGTAAAGACATTCTTTCCTCTTTTTATAGTAATTGACTGAATGTCTCTTTTGTCTGATATGAATATAGCTACCTCTGCTCTCTTTTAGTTTTCATTTGGACTGTCTTTTTTATATTCCTTCACTTTTAATCTATTTGTGTGCCTCCTAGTAATGTGAGTCTCTCGTAGGCAGCATATTGTTGGATCTTGCCTTTTTTTTACAAAAACCTGCTCAAACCTTTTTATTAGATAATTTAATTCAATTATATTTAAGGAAATTATTAGTAAATAAGGACTTGCTACTACCAACTTTTAATTTTTTCTATAATTCTTTTAGGTCTCTTATTTCTTTATTTCTCTTTTTCTGTGTTTATTTGTGGTATGATGGTGTCTTGTGGTGGTGTAATTTGAATCTTGTATTTATATATTAGTTGTTTATTTATTTGTGACCTTCATAAGTTTTTCATAAATTATTTTATCATTGTAACAAGCTCCATAGACTGCTAACAACTTGCCTTTAACTGCACACAAAAACACTGAAATTTGATGACTTTGCCCCCAATTTTAAAATTTTGGTATAAAAACAACATTAATTTTTGTAATGCATATCTCTTATCAACTTATTATAACTGTAGTATTTTTATAATACTTTTCTTTTTAACCATCTCAGTAGACAAAAAATTACTTTAAACACTACCTTTTAATTATTAGAATATTCTGAGTTTGATTGGGCTTTACCAATATCATTGATATATTTACTTTATTTTATAATTTTTTTTATTATTAGCCTTTTATTTTTATTTGAAAGAATTACAACTGGAAATTCCTATAAAGTAAGTATGGTTGTCATGAGTTTCCTTAAATTTTGTCACAGAAATTTTTTATTTACCTTTTTTTTCTGAGAGACAGATTTGTCAGCTAAAGTATACTTGGTTGGCAAGTTTCATCTTTTCTTTCCCCCTCTGTACGCATATTTTTTTACTCTCTTCTCAGCAGAATTTTTGCTGAGAAATCTGCTTCAAGCACTATAGTGTAGTATGTTCTTATTTTTTCTACTTTATTTTTAATTTGTCATTAGTTTGTAATAATTTGATAATTTGACATCAATCTTTGGTAACCTACTCTGTGAGAGGAATTTGATTGACAGTTTCTTTACTGTGGATATTATCACCTCTTCACATATTTGGAAAAATTTTAGCCATTATTGCCATACATATGCTTTCTAGGTTTTTCCATTTAATTTCCTTCATAAACACATATCATGCAAAGGATAATTCTTTTGCATGATCTTATGTATGTACCCAGGTTTACTGTAAAAATAATATCTTTTTTGTGTGTGTAGTGGTAATCAGGCTGAGGGGCTTTTGGAACATGCTGCCCCTGGTGTGCAGGTGGGCTAGCACTGAAACCAATGAGGGACAGCACAGAGCCTTAAAAATAATATTGTGATAAATTTTACTAATTCAATGTGCAGCAAAATTACAGATCTATTAGAATCACCTGGTGATAGTAATTTTAATTGGTGTTGAGTTGTACTTGTTTATTGTCACTTTTTGAAATTTTCTTAGCAATGCTAGTATACAAGTGGTTGAGAAACTCTGGTATAAGAGATTAGTTATGGTTGTGTTTGCATTGTTGCCATTATAGGATTTGCATTCTAGTTCTGTACATTCTACGGCATCTTACAATGAGAATCAAAGTTTTTTCTGTTTGTTCTTTCACTAAAGAAGAAAAATCTTATCTATGTAATTGTTGGAAATCTTTTAAAAGTCTATATACTGAAACTCTACCAGATGGTTTCTGTAGAAGACTTAGCTTCATTTCTATTTATTTATTTGGAGAAAGAGTCTCACTGACTCTTGGGCTTCAAGTCATCCTCTTGCTTCAGCCTCCCTAGTGGCTGGAACAATAATCACCATCACAACACGGGGCTAGCTTATCTATTTTCAGCACAGACTTGTCTCCGCTCTTGCACCTGCTGGTCTCAAACTCCTGAGCTCAAGCAATGCACCTGCTTTGGCTTCCCAGAGTGCTGGTATTAGAGGCATAAGCCATCGCTGCTGGCCTCAATAGATTTTTTTAAATTCTCAGTGCCAACTGTAAGTGGATGACAAAACTGTTTCTTCATCTTAACATATCTATCTATTCATTGTTGGCTGAAATATTTCCAATCCCTTAAGTATTCTCCCTGTCCTCCAGGCAGTGAAAGGGGAATTTTACCCCAATTGTGTGAAGAGTAATTTCCTGAAAATATTTTTCTTCTTTCTTGGGCCCATTTAACTCTCCCAGGTTCAGTCATTAAACATCCCCCAGTCCCAGCAATTCAAAGGCCTTGCTGCTTAATGAGCTGGTTCATGATGAATTGTACTCTGTGGATGTTCTTCAGTTTACCATTACCCAATGTATTACAGCAGCTTGCAGACTTTGGCTTTAGCAAACTAGTTTAGTCTCAGAGAAAAAAAAATGGGAACGCAAACTTTCGTTGTTTTAAAATATGTGTATTTCATTAAAAATATACTCCTAGTTTCTGTTCTCTTTATTGTCCCCTTCTAACTTGTAAATATTTTCACACAAACTAGTATTTAGAACTAAATATACATTTCACAGTTAACTTGCAATTTTAAAAATTGAGCATGTATATGGAAAACTGGCTTTTTAACTGAAATTTTGATTATTCATCTAACTGTTTTACCTGTATATATTTAATTTTAGTAAATAAATTAGTAGTAAAATAATAGTAAATAAATTTAATATACACAGGTAAGATGAGTAAGTCATAGTTATGTAGCAGAGTCTATTATTTCATTTTACAGAGGACACTGGTGTGCAGAGGTGTTAAACAGTGAAATAGCCAGTATTTGAAGGCAGGTGATATGAGTCTACAATCCCACCCAGCTCTACTGCTAAACTTCTCCCACTTACATTTCTCTAGAAATTCTTAAAACACTATTTCCTGAGGTTGGTTCTGGGCAAGACACAACAAAACAAATAAAAACTATATATGTTTTTGTTTAAAATATATTTTTTTAAACTATTATTTTTACGGAGTGGTATTAAACCAATCATATTCAAAATTAACTGTTTTTACCTTTTATTAGTCAACAAATTATTTTTCATCTGCTATCCTTTATTGTTGATTTCCTCAGATCCTTCATATAGAAGTTAGTAAAGTCTATTAATAGTTTTATTTGGTTTCTTAAAGCAACTGATAGAATCGAATGAAATTTTTGGAAGTTTACGTGTTGAAAGTGAACCATCTAAATTAATGTAATTTTTGTTGTAAACCTATATTAAAACTTCAAAATTGAGGGAAAAAACTTCAACATTGAGAGAAAAATCACTTATTTTTTGCAGAGAAAATGTAAAAAAAAAATTTGGTGGAGCATTATAAAAAAGCTAATTTTCTTAATAAATTAAGGAATGTATTGTCACAGCCCCTATGGCCCTAGTCTCAATCATGGCAGAAAGGAGCCAGGTGTGATGCGAATTAGAAGTACAAGCTTGTAGGAGGCGGGTAACCTTGATTGCAGGGTAGCCCCAAGCAACTTCTGCAGTAGCCTTTTATTGAAACAGTACAAGCAGGTGTGGGGAGTATTAGACAATGACTACATGCCTAAGTATCACCCTGGGTTTGGGATCTTTCTTCGCAAGAGCACCTGCGAAGTGCCCGAGGGTCCGCCCTCCAGCTGCAAATCATCTTGCTCAGAGGTCATCTGGCTCTTGGTGTCCTCTATAATGTATAAATAGAAATGTATTTGAAATATGCTGATGATAACACTAAAATCAACCCTATTAGGATGAATTAAGTGAATTAAAATTAAAGATTAGAAATGGGTAAAAGAACAATAAATTTTCCAATCCAACATTTACTATTCTAGTATATTTTAACCTGTAAAATGATTTTTTTTGTGAATAAAAAGCGTTATATGTCTACACACACACACACACACACGCACACATATGGCCCCATTAACAGACACACACACAGTATGGATGAAGTATCAAAACATTTTGCTAACTGAAAGAAATCATATACACAAAATCAAACATTTAATTATTCTATTTACATTAAAAAATCCAGAATAGACTGAACAGAAATTGTTGGTTGCTAGGGGCTGAAGGGAGGGACAGCATGGGTAGACACAGCTTCATAGGTAAGGAACTTTACTTTGGGGGGATGGCAGTATATATAGGGAAAGAGAGAGAGAGAAAGAGATATATATAGGCAAAGAGAGAGGGAAAGAAAGAGAGAGAAAGAAAATAATAATATGAGTTAAAATATAATAACATATAAGATTATAATAATATAATATAATTTAAATGTTTTTATATTTTTCTGACTTTTGAATTTTTGTAATATTCTCCATTCCTTCCTATAAATACAGACTTCCATATGTTATGATTTTTTCATGCTTAAATATTTCTTTCAGATTTTCTCATAGTACAGATCTTCTAAAAACAAACCCAGCCGTTGTTTGTTTGAAAGGTCTTTATTTTGCAGATATTAATATTTTTAAGGTTAATTTTTAATTCATATTAAATTATATGTGTCAATTAATTTGGAAAGTCTATTAATCACTTTTATTTCTTTCAACAATTTTAAAATATTATTCCACACTCTTTTCGAAGGCATTGTTTCTGATGAAACTTAGCCATCGTCTTATTATTGTTACTCTTTACCTGTGCCTTAAAACATAGGTTATCTTACCTGTGCCTTACTCTTTACCTGTGCCTTAAAAAATACAGTTATCTGTAAAATTCAAGAAATAAAAAGACTTGAACTTAAAAGATACTAAGTTTAAGATATTAAGATATTAATATTAAGATATTAAGTCTTTTAAGTTCAAGTCTTTTTATTTCTTGAATTTTACAGATAACTGTATTTTTGCCTCCATTCTGAATGCTTTTCTTCAACAAAGAAATTTGTTCAGGTCGGAGGGTGCCTGCAGCTATAATCATAGCAACTGACGAGATTGCAAGCAGGAAAAGCCTTACCTGGGGGCTGTTCTTGTTTTTTCGGACTTGGACACTCAATTGAACTGCCTTGGGAGATCTTGGGCCAGTGTGCAGATGACTTTGGGTGTTGTCTGGGGCCCCAAACTGAGCAACTGAGCCACTGAGCTGGAGGGGAGCTAATATCATTCAACTGTGGGCTGCCCCGGCATGTTGCAGCACCTGGATCAGTGGGAGACCTTGGGTGAGTAATCTAGTGAATGAGCTGCCCAAAGGCAGTGATTGAGATGCTGGGCAAGTGCAGAGATCCAAATGTTTGGCAGATTAACAGATGTGGCTCTCAGGGGCATAGAGGGAGACTGGGTTTGGTGCACTGGATAAGCAGGCTACCACACCAGAAGAGATCCCAGGGATAAGTGCTTTCCCTGGAAAGCTTCTGCTTGGCCAAGTTTCATGATTTGGAGTGTCTTTTGAGTGGGCTAAGGAATCATTTGGGCTCCCAAGCCTGCAGGGTCTGAGAAATCAGCAGAGGCCTCCAGTCCCCATCTCGTACAGCTGTATCAACATTGTGATTAACAGCTCATACCTCAGAGTTCACCTGTTGCTTGGTCAATACTTAGCAAGATATATATACTATTTGGTTTCTTGGTTTGGGGGGGTTGTTTTTGTTTGTTTATTATATTTAATTTCAACACTTTTCCTTGACCTTTTTTTTCTTTTCCCCCCCCCACAATTCTAGTTTTAATACAATCTTCCATTTTTGCCTTCTTTAACAACTAGAATTTCATTTCTGTTAGTGTTTCTGTCCCTATTAATTGTTCACCCCCCCAATTATATCCCATAAGGGTCTTTGCTTGTTTGTTTCAGTTCTATTTACAGTATTTTTGTCTTTTCCCTCTACCTGGTGGAGGTGGGGTATTGTGTCTGAGATGCTGGCAAAGAGCTGTTGACCTTGAAGGAATCACCCAACCCAGCATCCCCAAAGGTTGTAGGACTTTAAGTTTGGGCCATAGTACCCTACCACATACCTATATTTCTCCTGTTTCTTTCTTTTAGTACCTTTCTTATTTTTTTCAACATTTCCTTTTACTCACCCCCCCTTCTTTCTCTCTCTCTTTCTTTTCTTCCTCTCTTCTTTAAATATTTTTTCCCTTCTTGCTCTTAAATCTTTTCATCGTTCTGGTCTCACACCAAAAGTACTCATTAATGCTTTAGCTCAGCAGTACAGTAACTTAAAGAGCAAGAAGTGAAAGGAAAATTAGGATAAGGAAAGAGATACAAGAAATCACTCATGAGGAAGAATCAGCAGAAAAATCCTGGCAACATGAAGTCCCAGACCAGAGTAAACCCTTCTAGGGATTGTGAGATAGCTATCACAGAAGATTCCCCCTATAAAGAAATGTTAGAAATGAAAGAAGTGGAATTTAAAATACTGATAATGAAAACAATGAAGGAAATTGCTGAAAAAGCATAAAACAATCAAAAGGCAATGAAAGAAATTGCTGAGAAAGTGGAAAACAATCAAAAAACCATGAAAGAAATTGCTGAGAAAGTGTAAACCAAAAGGAAATTCAAAAACAGAATCAAATAAGAGATGAAAGATATGAAGAATATAAAAAGGATATAGCAGAGCTGAAGGAACTGAAACGATCAATTAGGGAACTTAAGGATGTAATAGAAAGTATGAACAACAGATTAGACCATGCATAAGAAAGAATCTCAGAGGTAGAGGATGAAGCTCTTGAATAACTCAGACAGTTAAAGAGGCTGAAAAGAAGAGAGAGAAAGCAGAATGTTCACTGACAGAGCTATGCAACTCTATGAAGCATTCAAACATACAAGTTATCGGTATCTCAGAAGGGGAAGAATGCCCCAGAGGAATGGAAGCCATTCTAGAGAATATTATAAATGAAAATTTCCCAAATATCACCAGAGAGTCTGACATGCTCCTTTCAGAGGGATATTGGTCCCCTGGTCGCCTCAACTCAAATAGAACTTCTCCAAGGCACATTGTGATGGATTTATCTAAAGTCAAGACAAAAGAAAATATCTTGTAAGTTGCCAGGAGTAAGCGCCAACTGATCTACAGGGGCAAACCTATCAGGGTGAACACAAACTTCTCTAATGAAACTTTTCAAGCCAGAAGTCAATGGTCATCTATCTGTAACCTATTTAAACAGAACAATTTCCAGCCCAGAATTTTATACCCCACCAAGCTAAGCTTTAAAATTGATGGAGAAATCAAATCTTTTATTGATATGCAGACATTGAGGAAATTTGTCACAAGACCAGTTTTACAGGAAATATTTCAACCTGTCCTACATACTGACCATCAGCATGGTCAGTATGGACCTTCAGCAAACACCCAGAAAATATAGGACAGAACCTAGTTTCCCCAATGATGCAAAAGACAAAACTAATCAATGGACTTTCACAAAATAAGATGAATAGAATGCTACCACACTTATACATTATCTCAATAAATGTCAATGGCTTGAATTCCCCAGTGAAGAGGCATAGATTGGCTGATTGGATTAAAAAACACAAGCCATCTATTTGTTGTCTGCAGGAAATACACCTGCAGGAAAAGACAAATTAAAACTCAGAGTTAAGGGTTGGAAGTCAATTTTTCAGGCAAACGGAACTCAGAAGAAAAGAGGGGTTGAAATCTTATTCTCAGATACATGTGGATTTAAAGCAGCTAAAGTTAAAAAAAATAATGATGGCACTTCATATTGGTTAAGGGATAAATACAACAAGAAGACATTTCAATTTTGAATATTTATACACCCAATTTAAATGCTCCCAGATTCTTGAAACAGACCTTGCTTAATCTGAGCAATACGATATCCCATAACACCATAATAACGGGGGACTTTAATACCCCTCTCTCAGAGCTGGACAGATTCTCTAAACAGAAATTAAATAAAGATATTAGAGATTTAAATGAGACTTTAGAACAACTGTGCTTGATAGATGTATATAGAATGCTGCATCCCAAAGATATAGAATATACATTCTTCTCATCGTCCCATGGAACATTCTCCAAAATTGATCATATCCTAGGACACAAAACAAACCTCAGCAGGATCAAAAGAATTGAAATTCTACCTTGCATCTTTTCAGACCACTAAAAGTGGAACTCAACTCCAATAAAAATGCTCAACCTCACACAAAGGCATGGAAGTTAAACAACCTTATGTTGAATGACACTTGGGTGCAGCAAGAAATAAAAAAGGAAATCATTAACTTCCTTGAGTCTAACAACAATGAAGACACAAACTACCTGAACCTATGGGATACAGCAAAAACAGTCCTGAGAGGAAAATTTATTGCTTTAGAAGCCTACATATGAAAAACAGAAAGAGAGTTTGGCGTATCAACAAACTGACAAGCCATCTGATGGAATTGGAAAAAGAAGAACAATCTAAGCCTAAACTCAGCAGAAGAAAAGAAATATCCAAAATTAAATCAGAGATCAATGAAATTGAAAACAAAAGAATTATTCAGAAAATTAATGAAACAAGGAGTTGGTTTTTTGAAAAAGTAAACAAAATAGATAAGACTTTGGCCAGACTAACTAGAAATAAAAAGGTAAAATCTCTAGTAACCTCAATCAGAAATGATAAAGGGGAAATAACAACTGATGCTACAGAAATACAAGAGATTATCTCTGAATACTACCAGAAACTTTATGCCCAGAAATTTAACAATGTGAAGGAAATGGATCAATATTTGGAATCATACCCTCTCCCTAGACTTAAAGAAATAGATCTAAACAGACCAATTTCAACCACTGAGATCAAAGAAACAATTAAAAATGTTCCAACAAAAAAATGCCCTGGTCCAGATGGCTTCACACCAGAATTTTATCAAACTTTGAAAGAAGAGCTTATTCCTGTAACGTGAGTCCTTTAGCATTCGAGCCTCAGCTTCCTGAGGATTAGGGAACACCATGTGGGAGGGAAGTAGTACAGGTCTGTTCCAGAAGTCAGGTGTCTAGATATCCTGGGAAGCACATGAGATAGGTTTTTAAATCTATTAAGAGGAAAGTACCTGGCTCTTCAAGAACACTCCTAGTTTCAGTGATTCAGTAGAACTCCCAGGCCTCAACACATCATTACACTTATAGCTATGATTACATGCCGTGAAAGGCTCTACAGCAAAATCAGCTAAGGGAAAAGGCTGGTGAGTTGAAGCCTAGAAGAAACCTTTTTTTCCAAGTATGAAAGTGATTCTTACGAAAACAAGGGAAATTTTGGAAAATAAAGTTTTTGTTAGGATGATATAAGAGTTTTAATTTCTCATTTTTTTCCTAACTATCTACCACCCTCCTATATTTCTCTGTTCTGTGGATGTAAAGTAAAGCATGATAAGATTACTGTGTTATTACTTGCATATTAGGGAAAAGTAGATTTGGGTGGCCTAAGCGATTAGTAACCTTGCATTTTCCAGTTCCTAGCAATCACAAAAAGCAAGTTATTAAGATGGTTTTAAATAGTAATTGCTTACTTCTGTATATATTTTGCTTTTTATTTACCCCCTTTTTTTCGTGCTCAGCTTAGAAATAGTGGCTGTAAATGCTTTAGGCTTTTTTGGGTAACTAGTTTTCTCTTTTTACATAAGGACTGAGAAATACTGTGTGCTTCTTCCATATATGTGCGGTGACAGGTTGTGGCCACAGCGCTGTCATTGGCCTCTTCCAGCTGCTAAAGCTAAGGCTCCACTATGCACCTGGAGGCCTGCAGCCAGCAGGATGTACTGACCCAGCTGGCCCTGAGGGCTGTGGCAGAATCTTATGATCATTATTTTAGAGGCTGCTAATATCATAGCCCTTACTTTATGATTGGTCTGTATAGTTTGTTTTCCTGTGTGTATGTTCTTTAAAAGAAATAGAATAAAAGTTAATTAAACTTTTTTTTTTTTGAGACGGTGTCTTACTATGTTGCCCTCAGTAGAGTGCTGTGGCGTCACAGCTCACAGCAACCTCAAACTCTTGGGCTTAAGTGATTCTCTTGCCTCAGCCTCCCAAGTTGCTGGGATGGCAGGCACCCACCACAAAGCTCGGTTATTTTTTCTGTTGTTGTTGTTGTAGTTGTCATTATTGTTTAGCAGGCCCCAGCCGGGTTTCAACCTGCCAGCCCCGGTGTATGTGGCCGGCACCCTAACCACTGAGTTATGGGTGCTGAGCCTAATTAAATGGTTTTAAACAGAGAATACATTCATATTGTTTAAACATATAAAAGGCATGCAGTAAAAATCCTTCTGTTCTTTTTCTGCCCTCTCCTTGAAAACAGGCTACCAGTTAATAGCTTCTGGTGTGTCTTCCCAGAGATGTTTGGTTTTGAATATACTGTGTAATGCTTTTTCCTCTATTTTGCACAATTGATAGCATACTTTTTGCATTGTTTGATGTGTGTGTCTGTGTTCTAAGTGTATTTTTTTTTCCAAATTGAAAATTAGTGAGAATTCAGTGATTCTGAGAGTGCTGAAAGCAGTTGTAGAGTAAATCACTTCCTAGCCCTGAGAAGGGAAGTGCTTTCTAAAAACTTTTTTCCTTGTACTTTGATCTTAACTTACTGGGGACTTGATTTTAGTCTCCACTCCAGTTTTATTCATTTGTTGGTTTATAATTGTCCTGAAGCACAAAATGTACTTTTAATGTTAACTGTCATTAATTATTTTTCTTTTGTAGCTTGCAATCCGAAGAGCTACTCTAAATAGATCATTTACGCCTGTTTTTATGGGAAGTGCCCTGAAGAACAAAGGAGTCCAGCCTCTGTTAGATGCTGTTTTAGAGTATCTCCCCAATCCATCCGAAGTCCAGAATTACGCTATTCTTAATCAGGAGGAGTAAGTCTTGGAAATTGAATCTTAGTTATGCAGAAATACTTAAACACTTATGCACTATGAAGGATTTAAGGGTGGTTCTTGAAGTTATGTTTGTGATTTTTTTTTTTATAATTTAATAGTTTATCACTATTTTTATTTGGGCAACAGTTTTGAAATTTAAAACGTATCTATTATGCCAATACCCACATCTTACTCTGTTTGTGAGGTAGAACTTGATTTGTTTTAGTATCTCTCAAGGTTTATGCTGTTAGAAAATTTTCTCTTTTGGAACAAGCTGTTTTCAGTCATATTAGTTAAAAAAAGCTTTGGGGAACAAACCATTTTAAAGTTCTCATTGATTATTTTTCTTCTCAGACCATTTCTGCATTATATTAATTTACTCTGGTCCTGCTCTTTGGCAGTAACAAAGCCCCAACTTTCTTATTAATCCCTTTCAGTGAGATTTATGTGTGAAGCCAGAAATGTTTAACATGTAGACACTTTTTCTCAGATAGTACTCTTTGATGAAACATATAGATATTTTAAAAAATCAAATATTACATCTCATAGATTTATATCTTTTTTTATTTTAAGTGACTCAAAAGAAAAAACCAAAATCTTAATGAACTCCGAAAGAGATAATTCCCACCCATTTGTAGGCCTGGCTTTTAAACTGGAGGTAAGTTGCTTTCTAATGTATCTAACTGCTATATGTGGGAGATTTTCTTTTAGGCTTTTGTTCCTATTACAAAATGACTGTGTGACCCTTACAAAAGACTTGGAAAATAGGAGAAATAAAGAGAAAGCATTTCCAAAGCCCTAACACTCAAATGATAGTTCTTTATTATTAAGTGTATTTCTTTCTAGTCTCTTTCTGCTGTTTTAAAGTATGAATTTTTACATAAATCATGCTGCCAGTTCTTTTTGTTTAACATTGCTCTAGATATGGTCCATGTTTCTTATTTAAGCATTTTAAATGATAGCTTAATATTCCATCAAATAGATATACCAAAATTTGCTTAGAATTTCCTAATTGTTAGACATTTATATTATTTCCAGGTTTTCACTGTTATAAATAATGTCGGGACCATGTCTAAAAATCTGTCTGAAGGAACTAATGAAGGATAGTGAATTAATGTGAGCATTACTTAGAAAACTGAAACCTTATAAGCAGTTGAAAATGCCTACAAATTCCACTTTGATAAATATTTTGAGGTACATTCTTATAGGGGAACATTATTCCAACTTCAAAAATTGCGTTGAGGGCGGCACGTGTGGCTCATTTAGTAGGGCGCCGGCCCCATATACTGAAGGTGGCGGGTTCAAACCCGGCCTCTGCTGAACTAAAAAAAACAGAAAAATAGCTGGGCGTTGTGGCAGGTGCCTGTAGTCCCTGCTACTCTGGAGGCTCAGGCAAGAGAATCGCCTAAGCCCAGGAGATGGAGGTTGCTGTGAGCTGTGTGATGCCACGGCACTCTACTGAGGGCGATAAAGTGAGACTCTGTCTACAAAAAAAAAAAAAATTACGTTGAGATGCCTATTTTTGACATGGAAAGATACAGTTTTTTAAAAATAAATAACAGTATATAAAGATGGTACAAAGGATTCCTGTATATCCTGCACCTGGTTTAGTATGTTAACAACAGACTACAGTATTGTCACAACAGTATTGTCAACAACAGTATTGTCACAACCAATGGACCAATATTGATACATTATTATTAACTAAAATCCATACTTTATTTGAACTTCCTTCATTTTTTTGCCTACGTTCTCTTTTTGTCCCAATGTCACATTTTGTTTAGTTACAATGTCTCCTGGGGCTCCTCTAGACTTTTAACAGTTTCTTATGATCTTGACATTTTTGAGAAGTGTTTATATATGGTCAAGTGTTTTGTAGATTGTCCCTCAATTTGGGTTTATCTGTTGTTTTTCTCGTGATTTGATTGGGGTCATGTGTGTTTAGAGGGACAATTGCAGAGGTGAAGTGTCATTCTTGTGTCACCATGTCAAGGGTTCAGACTGTCAGCGTGTCTTATCACTATTAATGTTAACTTTGATCACCTGGCCGAGTAGTACTTGTCAAGTCTGTCTGTAAATTACTGTACACTTCCCTTCCCTTTCATACTGTATCTTGTAGAAGGAAGTCAGAATGCTCAGCCCACAATTACAGGTTGAGGAATTGTGTTCCACGTAATTTACATAAGTCATTTGGAATTCTTCTGTATGGGAGATTTGTCTTTAATCCTCCATTTATTTATTCACTCTCAATCATTTATATCATCATGGATTCATGGTGTTTATTTTGTGCTTTGAGTTACAAACGGTAGTATATAATTTATTTTGTTGGTAGATTGACTACATTTGGCCTTTGGGAGCTCTTTCAGTTGGCTTCTGTATCCCTTTGACATTTTCTAATGTTTTCTTTTTTTAAATACTTCCTTACTTCCCAGCACTATAAAATACTGCACTTATCTTGCATGTTCTGTGCCCCAGCCCTAAAGTTACTCATTTCTCTAAGGAGCTTTGGTTCCTTTTGATCTAACATGATTTTAGAAACCAAGATTTGGGCATTGGACGAGCCGTTTGTTGGGGTGTTATTGCTTCTGTCATAACATTTTAAGTGGGGAAAATAGTATAAATTTGTGCTAGTTCTGTACTTTTAAAGTCTGAAGTATTTGGTATGTTTTTATGTCGGTTAGTATTTCTTCTCATTATAGTAGATTTTGAAAAATTTCTATTTAACCCATTTATTCCTCTGAAGGAATTTTAAAATCACTAATCAAATGTTTATACTTTTCTCTTGTGATTTTGATTGCTATTGTATTAAACCTATAAATTAACATGATGAGAATTGACAATTTTAAGTATATGTCAATTGATCATTGTTCAGTAATTTATCTGTGTTCCAAACTAGTACTAAAGTAGCTTATGAAAGCAAACTGAAACATGTACGTAAGATGGACTACTATAATTGGGAGGGAATGTTTGCATGTAATTGTGAAGTTTTCCTCTTAATTTTGATTCTTATGTTTCTTTCTATTCTTCCTGCCCTTGCCCAATCTTAACTTCTAGGCAGGTCGATTTGGACAGTTAACTTATGTCCGCATTTATCAGGGACAGCTGAAGAAGGGTGACACCATCTATAACACAAGGTCAAGAAAGAAAGTGCGGGTGCAGCGGCTAGTTCGCATGCATGCCGACATGATGGAGGCAAGTACAGAATGAGTGTGAGACCAGATGGTCCTCTAAGGGGAGGGAGGTGAATCCCACCTTCTCCCTGTCCTGCGCCCTACTGGAAAATCACTTCCGGTTGAGTGTTTGTGTTCTCCTAACTTCTTCCTTTTTATTTAGTTATGCTATAACTCTGATCCAGCACTTTGCTAAAGGCTGAATTAGCAAATGTTAAGAATTCATTTTATACCATTCGTTGTAAGTCAGCTGCATTTCCTCAGTGGCCAAGGTTAAGGAAAAGAGAAAATTAGTTCACTGAGACTCAGAACACAAGATGCAGCACTTTCCTCAAGAGCTATTATGTCTCATAGTCATTTAGTACAGTGGAACTATGGCTCTTAATGGTAAGAGAGTAATCTTCCACATCATCGAATAGATTTACTTTCTGAAATATGGCAGGTGTAACAGTCCTGTTTAACCTTTAAGCTTTCCTTCCTATTGTAGAACCCACTGATGGGCCACACTGATAGTAGAATTCACCTGAAGATTTAAACCCCTCAAGTTCTGGACTAGGAGATAGACTTACAGCTTGATTTGTTGAATTGGCAACGTATCCGCCATAGCCTTCAATAGTCCTTATGATTTTGACAGGAATACCAAGTGTATGAGGTTGTCTCTTGCTCCCACCCTTTCTCAGTCCAGTTCGGTATTTCTGGAGAAATTTATCAGTCTAAGCAAAAATCTTCTGAATGTTTTGGTAGCCAAACTTCCGTTTCTCTTAGAAGATGAATTGGCAGTCTCAGAACTGGACAGCATTGCTGTTTTGTGAGATAGGCAGCAGGAGGCAGGCTAGTGGGCTTGGTGAGCGTCACAGTTGTTTCATGGGCCAGAAGCTGTGAACAGCTGTGTAACCATTGAAGAAAGCTCACCCAGAGCCACAGCTGTTGTGAATGAACTGTCAATATAAAATAACAAAAAGTAGGAAGCTTGGAGGCACTAATGCTTTGTTCTTAGATTTCCTGTGTTTACTCGACAACTTGCATCTGTGAGAAATTAAAATTATTTTTAGTACAATGGGCTCCATTCTTCTGCCTTTGTTTTCAGAACTTCCTTGGCAGTTTTTCCTGGTGTGTCTCTGTCATACACAATATCATTGTCTATCAATTAGCATTGTCTAACTGTATATGATACCTGCTTCCATAGAGATAAATTTAGGACTGAAATACCACGGTTTGTCAGTACTGCAGCTCCGTCAAGTAATGATGTCAAACCTCTGAGTTTTTCATTTAAAGTAAAATCTATTTTGATGTGTGGATTAAATACATAAGGGACCTGTTTAAGATGCGTCTTGGCCTGGGTGACCCCTGGTGTTGCATTAGTTCTGGCTAATTCAGTCTCTGTAGAACTCACAGTGAGAGAATCTGCCATCTCTTGCAGACAGTGTATTTATTATGCATTTACTTTTTACTTGCCATGTCTTTATTACTTGGCAACTATCATTTTGTGTTATTTATTTAGGATGTTGAGGAAGCGTATGCTGGAGACATCTGTGCATTGTTTGGCATTGACTGTGCTAGTGGAGATACATTCACAAACAAAGATAACAGTGGCCTTTCTATGGTAAGCCATTTAATTTCAAACCTGTTTATCACTTGAATTTCAAAAGTCTGTGTTTTCATGTAGTACATTTAATATTTCCAAAAAACAACCATAATAGTTTTCTTTGATTATCACAGGTATCAAGTTGGTTATGACTCTTTGAATGATGGTTGTAGCTTTTTGAACATTAAATAGACAAGTTCTAAGTAAACTAACTTAATCTCGTTTTTCTTAGTAAAATCATCCCACAATCCTACTAGGTTACAATAGAGGAAAATCTCCAGTAGGTTGGCTGCACCTGTAGTTCAGTGGGTAGGTCGCCATCCACATACACCCAGACTGGCGGGTTTGAACCCGGCCCAGGCCTGCTAAACAACAATGACAACTGCAACAACAAAAATAGCTGGGCGTTGTGGGGGGCGCCTGTAGTCCCAGCTACTCGGGAGACTGAGGCAAGAGATTCGCTTACGTCCAAGAATTTGGGGTTGCTGTGAGTTGTGATGCCACGGCACTCTACTAAGGGTGACATAGTGAGACTCTGTCTCAAAAAAAATAAAAGAAAATCTCAAGTAGGTGATAGCTGAACTGTGTGTAACTCTGACTCTCCCACCTGAGATCTGCTTCCCCACTGTGGGTGTCTTTCTAATTATTGCCTTTTCCATCAAGCTAGTTCTATCAGGATGCTATTTCCTTATTAACTCGGTAGCCAGAAAGTGGACCATTCCCACAATCGGAACTGAAAAAGACTATCATATTTATACTAGCCTTGGCAATAACAGAGCATAACCACTCTGAGAAGGCAAGATGCAGGGAGAACGACTGACTATTCAGCTTGCCTTGGAATGCAGAGGCCCCTTTTCATCACTAAGGAATCTAGATGACTCCAGCCTTTGAATTCCCTTCACTGCTCTCCTAGTTGATGACCATTTGTTCAGGAGAGTGCTCACACTTGAACTGAGTGAAGAAAGAGCATGAGTACATGGGACAGGTCATTTGTAGTGGGTCTTTTTCATAAAAGTACTGGCCCAACTCTTAACACCTGGGCACTGTAATAGTTCCCTGTATCAAGTGATGAAGTCATAATTTTATAGTTTTGCTTTTTCATATAAAATCTTTTCTAATATAGAATGGTTTACATGTTTATTTAAGACTCTACAAAAATGGTAAAGAAATATATAAAACTTTTGTTTGGGATCTACATAAGAGGATTTCTAAGTATGATAGTTCTGGTAATGCCTTCTCTAAATGCTTGTCATTAGCAATGTGAAGTGACAGGTAGCTGTGCTCATGGAGGCTTTGAAGCAAGTGGGCTTTGGGTAGAGTTTCACCAGGGTCCTGTACTACCTACTGGCCCTTAGCCAAGTTATTTTATCTTATTTCCAAGCCGTTAGTGACTTTATTTGTAAAATAGGGATGATAATACCTGACTGTCAAGAATCGTGATTAATATAAATGAGGTATCATGGGTATAAAGAATTTGGTGCCTTTTCTCTGTTTCCCTTATCAGCGATTGTAGTAATATTTTGATTTTAAAAAGGAACTTAGAAGAAGATTGCAACAGCAAAGAAATGTAGTCACTAGGCAGTTAGAAAGACTTCCATGTCTTAGTATTGGATTCATTATAATGACTATATGAAACAGGTAAATAAATAGAAAAATTATTTTGGGAAGGTGGAGATCATATACATGGATAGCTTTATTTGCTAATTTATATGTTACATTAAGATACTTAACTTTATTTAATGCAAAACAGACCAAAATATATGTTGTTGAGCTTAAAACACTGGCTAGTATTTGTCTTTTGTTCTGTTGTAAAGTAGCACCTTAAAATTTTAATTCTTCTGTGTTCTTTGAAAAATATTTTAGGAGTCAATTCATGTTCCTGACCCTGTCATTTCAATAGCAATGAAGCCTTCTAATAAGGTAGGAGTTTGATTTAAAGCTCACTGTTTCACAGTAAGGACTCAAGGTTTTTTTCACCTGTCTCCATAATGCTTTTGGTACCCTGTGATAACCAGCAGTCTTAGAGTCTCTATTTCCTCTTTTGGTATGGAGGTCACCTTTTTAAATTTACGAATATGTTCCTAATAATGACTTCTTGGTATTATTTGAAGAACTTGATGGTATCAAAATATCCATCAGACTGGATTTGACAACTCTTTACTGTGTATCGCTGGCTTCAGAGGATAAGTGTAACTTCCTGGATTTGGATTGTAAGTGATTAGAAAGAGGAAACAGGGACATTTGTCCTAAGTTGTAGGAAAACGCCACTGGAAAGTACTTTAGGATATGGGATAGATTAATTGCCTCAGATTATAATGGAGATTTTTGGTAGTTATGAAGTAACTGTGTGAATATAACATAGCCTTGAAACAAGACTTTTTCTCACTTTCAAATACAATTTTGTTTGGTTTTTTAAAATAATTTTATATGTTTATAGTTTTACAGTTGGGTTTGATGTCATTGAGCTTCTTACAAATTCCAAATTGCTTGACTAGGTTTTGCATTTGCCTTATTTCTGTTGGAATTAGTCTGATATTAAACCATAATTGTTTAGTTCTTAAGTTGCTTTGGGATTCACAGCAATCATGTTAATATGATGAATAGAAGCTCACTTGTGCCTGGTGTGGTGGTTCACACCTGTAATCCTAGCACTGTGGGAGGCTGAGGAGGGAGAATTGCTTGAGCTCAGGAGACTTACCTGAGGGAGAGTGAGACCCTGACTCAAAAAAATGAAAACCCAGCTAGGTGTCATGGTGAGCGCCTGTAATCCCAGGGAATTCCAGAGGCTGAGGCAGCAGGATGCCAACAGCCTGAATCTGAGGTTGCAGTGAGCTATAAAGCCATTGCACTCTTCTCAGGGCACAGGGTGGGACTCTGTCTCAACAACAACAACAACAGCAAAAACAAACAAAGAAATAAAAATAAAAAATAAGGGGGTGGTACCTGTGGCTCAAGGAGTAGGGCGCCAGCCCCATATGCCGGAGGTGGTGAGTTCAAACCCAACCCCAGCCAAAAATTCCAAACAAACAAAAAAAAAAAAAAAGAAAGACAGAAAGAAAATAACCAAGGAAAAAAAAAAAAAGAAACACACTTGTTCGTATATTGAGTGAGCATTTTATGACTTCTTATCATCTTGGAACTATCATTTACAGAACATAGCATTTATAGAACATATTATGATAAATTGTCAGACTCAGGTTGCTGGCAGAATGCAGTTCCCTGTGATTGTAGGACGGGGTCCTCATTTCCTTGCTGACGTTGCCTGAGGGCTATTCCCAGCTGCCCACCTTTCTTGGCTTGTGGTTCCCTTCCTCCCATTTTCAGTGCCAGCAAGAGCTGGTTAAGTCCCTCTCACCTTTCAGAACCTCCTGCCTTTTTCATCATTGAATCTCTCTGACCTACTCTTCTGCCTTCCTCTTCCACTTTTAAGTGCCCATGTGATTATATTGGACTCACCCAAATAATTCATGACAATCTCCCCTTGTTAAAATCTATGACCTTAATTACATGGATTCCCTTTACCATGGAAAGTAACTTAGTCACAGGTTTGAGGGGACTTGGGCATCTTTGGAAGGCCACTGCTCCGCTTACCATATGTAATTGCATTTAAGGAAAATTAAAGCCATATCATAGCATATCTGGGATGATTTTTTGAAAGGGAGAGAGCTGCTTGAATCTACAATAGAGTCTTAGTAAACTTGCCACTTCCTTTGATTATGTATATGTATAGGATTTAAAAATATAACACAGATTCCACATTCCACTTTTGGGCAGTTCCTCACAAATGCACGATTTGTCAATGTAATAAGAGTTAAGTCTTGGACCCTTTCTTACTTAATTTCTTTAAGCATGGTGAGACAGCTTGAGGTCTTGGACTCTAGTTTTCTATCTTGGTGTGGAAAGAAAACTCTATTTGGTTAGCTATGTAGTACCCAAGCTCACATTTTTTAAAAAAAGGCATGGAGCAGAAGTGAATGTGGATCATTTTTATTTCTTAACTGCCACTATATTTGATTTCATTTAGTAGAGTTCTTTCAAAAATCCCATGGTTTATCATGTTTACTAAAACATAGTAACTTTCTTCTTTTAAAGAACGATCTAGAAAAATTTTCAAAAGGTATTGGCAGGTTTACAAGAGAAGATCCCACATTCAAAGTGCACTTTGACACTGAGAGCAAAGAGACAATTGTGTCTGGAATGGGAGAATTACACCTGGAAATCTACGCTCAGGTAATGAATAATAAGGAAGTTACGTTGTATTCAATTTGTTACTGTCTGTATTTTGTTAAAAGTCAGTAATTTTCAGTCCAATAATGGTAAACTAACAGGTTCTTCAGGCTTCATTCTGGTTTGTATCTAGTTATAATATCCTGCTCCCTACACTGTGTGTTACAAAGTAATTAGTTTTGATCTTGAAATCTTTTTATTTATAAAATGTTGTAGATTCCTAGACTCAGTGCTTAGGGGATTTGCAGCAGGACCATCCATTCATCCCCAGGTCATGAATAATTGGGTCAAGTAATTGGGTCCACTCTCCAGGCCATTTCTGCTTATTTGAAGGTCATTATAAAATAGATAAAAGGGTGGGTGGGGCCTGTACTTTTCCAGGAAAGGATATATATGTATATATGAAAGCAAAGGATGTATGTTAGAAATTGTGGTATGATCATATCTTTGAAGTTGAGATAAAATGTCCTCATCATAAATGTATATATTATTCCAGTGATTATCTAATGAGGAACAATGATGTTTTAGTGGCTAGATTAATTGAAGTTAAGTATAAATTCATCAGTATAAATTAGAATTCATTTATATAAAATCTGTAAAAGTAGTTTGTATTGTTTAAGTATCACAAATCCTTTTTTTTTTTGTAGAGACAGAGTCTCACTTTATTGCCCTCGGAAGAGTGCCATAGAGTCACACTGCTCACAGGAACCTCCAATTCCTGGGCTTAGGTGATTCTCTTGCCTCAGCCTCCCGAGCAGCTGGGACTCTAGGCGCCCACCATAATGCCTGGCTATTTTTTTTGTTGTAGTTTGGCCAGGGCTGGGTTTGAACCCACCGCCCTCGGTATATGGGGCCGGCACCCTACCCACTGAGCCACAGGCGCCGCCCAAGTATCACAAATCTTTTTAAGATACTAAAATGATTTAAGGTTTATTATTTGTTTATTACATTTAAATGAATGCTACTAAGGTGTTCAAGATGCTTAGGGTTTTTTCTTTCAGTTTATTTTTTCTTAATTTAAATATACCAAAAAATTATCTCCCTTGTTCTTTTTAGAGGATGGAAAGAGAATATGGCTGTCCTTGTATCACAGGAAAGCCAAAAGTTGCCTTTCGAGAGACCATTACTGCCCCTGTCCCGTAAGTATACAACATAATGAAACATTATGAGCTGAAATTGAAGCTTTTTATTATGGGATATACATAGCACTATAACTACCATAAAGACATTGTTATGTCGTGGCACTTTGTATTATGGAATCTAGGTAGTTTTATACTGTAATCAAGACATTTCTACAAAGTGACACCTTGGGATTTGTTTGGCCCCTTAAGCTAGCTCCCAGTTGAGACTGGCATGTTTGTACTTCATCCCAGTTTCAGCTGTATGGTTTATTCCAGCTGTGCTTCCTTTGGCAGACGGCTATTATGTTTTACTTTGGTGCCATAGTGTGGATGCCACAGAACTTGCATTTGCCAGGGAATAATCTCCTGCAAATAAAGAAAATTAATGCCATGATAAAATTCAGAAAACATCTAAGAAAACACAGTTGGGTTTATATTTTATTGGAGACAAAACCGTCTTCATAAACAATAGCACCAAACAAGTTAAATTGCTATCAATTTAATATTTTAAGTTGACCACCTCAAGGTGGTCAAACTGGCCAACATAAGGAACTACCATTGAGTACAGTGGTACATGTCTGGTATATGAAAATTACATCAATTTAAGAAGGTGGACAACGTAGGGAGGTGTGTTCATGTATGGAGGTTCTACTGTGTACTTCAGCCTGGTACCTGTCTAATTTTACATGAAGTCTGATTTAGAGTCAAAATTAGTAAAGCATACTATGGCTTTAAATGGAGGCTCAGTTTTCCATGTGGTATCAACTAAGGGTAAATGACACCTTACCTGAGAGGCTATGTCATGAAGTAAAATGGTAAAGTCTAATTCAATAAAGTCATCATTTCTTTGCTGTGGAAATAAGGAAAAAAAAATACCTGGTGTTTAAAACTTAATATCATTGGCAAAAATGTCATTTTAGTTTTAAAAATCAGCTTTGATCAGTAAATGATTATTATACTTAAATTTAGGTAAAAATAAAAACTAAGTGTCATAATTTATTTCATTCAACCTCACAGAAAAACTATTATCTTATAAAAGTGTTCTTTCAAGTTACATTTTAATAATCATGATTTTATATTACTCTAAAAATTGTTTACTTGTTTTTAGTTTCCAAATTGCAGTAGTTACTTACAAGCATTACAGTGTGTAGTTTCTTATCTCAGAACCTTTAATGTTTTTGTTGTCCAAAAAAGCATCATTTAAGGGATAAACTATAATAATCAATGTGCATTTACACTGGAAGAAACCAGTTTTATAATAGAAATTCTCTTTTAGAAAACTGAAAATAGTAAAATGTAATGAATTAATTATCTGATTTTATAATTAAAAGTTTCAATGTAGGGTGGCGCCTGTGGCTGAAAGGAGTAGGGTGCCAGCCCCATATGCCGGAGATGATGGGTTCAAACCCAGCCCCAGTCAAAAACTGCAAAACAAAAAAAAAAAAAAGTTTTGATCTATACTGTTTTTTGCTTTGGGAATAAAACGTGTTTCTGCCATCAGCTATACAGAAATGCTGCATGCCCATAGTTTAAAGCCATCAACATTAGAGACGTGCTGTGCTCACTCAGGACTTGCTGAGGCTTATAATCAATGCACTGGGATGTGCCCTGGATGCCACGAGGCAGTGCAAGTTCCTATGGCCTTTAAGTAACAGTGATCATCAGTGTGGACCCAGGGTCAAATAAAAGCATACTATTTTCTCTTTTTAGTATTTTGAACAAATCTATCTTTGACCGTATCAACAAAGAATGTTCTTCAGGATAATAGGACAAATCAGTAAGGATTTCTTGCATGTTAGATCTTAATAGATAAAGATATTTAATATGTATATGTGACCTGAAGAAGTTGTGGTTATTATCTTTCCTTTGAGAATTTCATGAATACTTTAAAAATCTCAATTTGGTGAAGGGTTACAGAAGTTTCTTTTTGTGAAACTATTACCACTATCTTATGCATATTTTGCTAAAAACATAACTTAAAAAATTATATGATTTTTCTGACCTCCAATTATTTGAGGACTTTAATCCCTTAGAGGAATGTTGTAACCAAGGTTGATGTCTATGAATACGTATTATAAAAAAAGGCTTGCTCTGTTTCTCAAAATGTTTACAACAACATTTATGTAAAGTTCTTGAGTACTGTAATTGGGTATCTTGCCCTCCAGTGCCCACAGGTATCTAATAAGTGGTTACAAAAGCCTGTGGAGAAAAGGTGCTCCAGTTGTTACCAGCAATCTGAAACAAATCAATTGGAAAGTCCTTTTTGCTCATGGAACTAACTGAACCTGTTTGTTGTGGTTTCTTTGCAATCTGTTTTTCTTAATTTCCATTAGATACTAGCTTAATTTTTTTCTTCTGTTTAACCTCTTTATAAAGCTAAAATCAGATGGGTGTTGTGGCAGGCACCTGTAGTCCTAGCTACTAGGGAAGCTGAGCAAGAGGATCACTTGAACCCAAGAGTTTGAGGTTGCTGTCAGCTATGATGCAAAAAGCTAAAATCAAAGATTTTTATTCTTATCTCTTTAAGGGCTAGAAAAATGCACTTCTAAATAGTCATCACATCAGACTTAAGAAAGCAAAGCTGGCAGCAAGTGACATACAAGAGTATAAATTATGACTAAATGGGTTATAAAAGGAAACGTTATATAGCAAGCTAAGGAGTGAATAGTGGAACTCTTTCAGAGATGATGCAGCGAGCCTTACAAAAAAGAAAAAAAAAGAGAAAGCCATTGTCTCTTAAGTAGCTGTGGCACCACCATGTCAGTAAAGGAAGGAAGCAGAGATAGTTTCAGTATGGTATAATGATAGCAATTTGAACACAAAAATTAGGTTGCTGAAGGAAATAATCTGTATTAAATTGAGCACAAAAACCAGATGCTAGATGATATCTCAAGACTTTGCTCTCTTGAAAGTGTAGCTTCACTTGTGACTGCCATAAGAAAGTGACTCTGATGACCTTCGTATAGCAGATTAAATATAAGGAAAGGCAGTACTAGTAGTCTCTTGGTATCCATGGACACTCAAGTCCCTTACATAAAATGGTGTAGTATTTGCATATAAGCCGCTCAGATCTTCTCATATACTTTAAGTCATCTCTAGCTTACTTACAATATCTAATACAAAGTAAATCCTCTGAAATTAGTTGTTTTGCTATATAAAGGGAATAATGACAAGAAGAAAAAGCCCATACATGTGTTCAGTCTAGATGCAACCCATCCATTTTTTTTCCTCAAATATTTTCAATCCAAGGCTGGTTGAACCCATGGATGTAGAACCCAGACTACAGATGTATAGTATACCTGGAATTCTGTCTTGACTTAACTAACAAAACTTTTCCAAATCTTCTTCCTCTAGAAAATGGTTTGAGTGAAGCATCGCAGTTAAATCTGACTCAACTAACAACTATCATTACTATGGTGCTTTTTGAAAGTGCAGTCTAAATACTACTTATTAACAGAAAGCTGGAATCCTTGGCTTTGCCTTGCTATTGTGATATTTTCTTGTCACTATGCACTCAGGGAATACACACTAATCCAGCACAGTTTTAGGAAGGCACGTTTGAGGCAAAGGAGGCCTGTGGTTTGCATCTCTTAGCCAAACCAAGCAACTTTTTGGACCAGTTGCTGTTATTTTTTTGGGCTCTTCCTACAATTCTCCACTTTCTCTAATGCTGATTGTAATTGACCCCACCTTTGAGATACTAGATTCTGCCAGGCGCGGTGGCTCACGCCTGTAATCCTAACACTCTGGGAGGCAGAGGCAGATGGATCACCTGAGCTCAAGAGTTTGTGACCAGCCTGAGCCAGAGTGAGACCCCACATCTAAAAAAAAAAAATAGCCAGGCATTGTGGTGGGCGCCTGTAGTCCCTGCTACTTGGGACCCTGAGGCAAGAGAATCGCTTGAGCCCAAGAGTTTGAGGTTGCTGTGAGCTATGACTCCACAGCACTCTACCCAGGGTAGACTCTGTCTCACTTAAAAAAAAAAAATATCAGATTCACTGTTTTAAGTATAAAATGACTACAAATTATGAATTTTAACATTAAAATATTAGCCCCATTAATAAAGTATTTTTATGGAAATTACTTACCACTTGCTTGACAGTTTGAATTTTTACCATTTTATACCATGTGTTTTCAGTAGAATTCTGCCATATTATATAACCACAGGCAACCCAGGCTAAGTGTCGAATTGGCTTCATTTCTGGAGATACATTTCCAAAACTGTCTGGCAGGGAAGACATTTATATGATAAATTATTTATATAGTATTAGCGTTTAAAAAATTGTAATTCTAAATCATTTATTAGTTTCCTTCAGATGTGTGTAGAAAATAATTTAAGCCATGGATCTGTGAAGTTCTGAGGCCTCATTTTTGTTGGATTAGAGTGGAAATGAATATTTTTGCAAAAGCCAGTATATTGCATATTTCCAACATAGCTAGCATCTAATAGTTTTGAGCATAAATAAATGAGATTAATTTTAAAGTTAAAAAAAAATTTTTGCCATGCCATATTTTTATACCTGGAATATTTTGGGCTTCTAGCGGTTCCTTCATGGATTTGAGTCTTTGATAAAATGTGTTGTCTTCATCATCAGGGTTCTTGCTAATGTCTCCTTCCAATGTGAAGGTGACTTCTGGTGCAGTTTCTTGGCCCATTGGAGGGTAAAGTACGTCAGCAGTGCAGTCCACTGTAACTTGCTGTTTTGAAACAGTTTGCGAAAGGTCCTTACATGTAGAAATCCATCCATTATTAATTATTATTCTTTGAGGTATGATTTAAAGCACTGGCTGCTAGTGTATTGTTTAGACTTGACTTTAGAGTGCCTATTTTCAGAGGTATCTAGTTGGGCCCAGCTTATTAATTTTTTATAGATATCATATGAGTACTCTAAAATAGATAACTTACCATACAAGCTCTCATGATCTTATAAATTGTAATCTTAAACTTTGAATATATTTTGTTATTAATGGAGTATCCATTTATAAGGCCAAATTTTAGTCTGACTTTTATACCAACTCAAGACTCTGGTTACTTTTTAAGTTTTCCCATTATTTTCATTCCCTGCTCCTGAAATAACAGAAATTTTTTTCTTACATAGATACAGCTAGCATTAGGTTATGCTTTGTAAAGATGGCTGTCTAGCAGCTTAATTGCCTTTTAATGAATCTCCTTATGTTAACCTATTTCTTTTCTGAATTATGCTCAGCAAAAGGGCAAGCTTTTAAAATGTCATGGTACAAATTTCAATTCTTTCCTTTTAGGTTTATCTCATTAATAATTTGACAAGTGTATAATACTTTTAAATTTCCCTGTCTTATTACTGAAAGATCCTTATCTGACAGTTGGTATCAGTTGGCTATTTTATTGCTCATAAATATCTAAAAGCACTTTCTTTAAAGACCCAATCATAAGCAGAATGAGAGAGGCAGGCATAAGAAAATGATCGGGATTGGAGAGTAAATTACTTGTTTATATTAGGCATAAATTCAGAGTGCCTACTGAGTATGTAACTTTTTAAGGGAATTTATTTGAACTAAAGTATATAGTGTGTCTGTATAGTTCAGTAGAAATCACTCACATATCTTGGAATACACAAAGAGTAAAAACTGCCCCTTGTTAGCTTTGGCCATATGGTCAGTATTCTTTAGAAGCAGAGATTTCATAATAGCTTAAAAAAGAAAAATGCAAAACTAATCCTATGGATTTAATTAGCAAAGATGACCTGGAATATTTAGAATCAAGTTTTATTTAATAATAAAGGATATTTCACGTACTTTTTGGATAATTTCTTCCACGGAAAATTTAAGGTGATACTTGTGCCCTCTTCCTGGAATATCCTAAAATTAAGAAAATATGGGAGAGAGAAGAAAATGTTATAATAATAGGTCATATATTTGCATTGTTAGAAGATTCCATTCTCTGGTAGGAGAAAATAATGCAAGCCTTAGATTTTGAAAGGCATGTCCCTACACAGTATAGAATTTATCAAGTACTCTATGACGTTTATTTTGGACGAGAACAAAAGGGTGGGATAAACACATACCAATAAAATGGGCATAACTTTCAATCATCAACAGATTGCAACTTCTGGATCAGGGATCCTAAACTCTCTACATAAAAAATTTTGAAACAGCTTTAATTCTAAAGATGATAAATAGGTTACACCTTTGAAAAGATTTTTCATAAAGTCCAATGTTTAATTAGTGTGAATTCCATTTTGAGACAGATCACTGCAAAGCAGTTAAGAGACTTAAGTTTTGTTTTTACTTGTATATTAGTGGACCTGAAAAATGATGCCTTATCAAATTTTATAAGAGTAAGACAAAATTTTCACTTTTAAATCAAGATACAAATTGAAAATGTATAGCTAATTATGTTACCTGGTGCAGTTTTAAAATTAGATTTACTCCCTGTCAGCCCTTAAAGACTTAGCGGTTAAAATTATGTCAGATAAATATGGAACAATCTCAAATCCAGAAGACTTTAGTAAAGTGGAAACAAATGTAGTTGCGATTGCTGAGGCCTTAGACATTAAATTCAAAGGAGCCCATCATTTAAAACATTCATGTGGTGGCGGCGCTCGGTTGGCGACAGCCCAGCATCAGCCCACAATGCTTTTATTCTGTGACTTTGTCAGCTTCTCCCTGTGTGTTTCCCCCTTCTTTTGAGTCTAAGCTTCTGGTAAGAATTGGTCTTAAAATTAGGCAATAGAGAGCTGTTTGGGAGACGAGAGCTTGTCGGTGCAGATTGAAGTAGCGAATTCTTTGGAATGGGTCCCGCAGGTTTCCCGGGGAAGGGGAAAGCGTGCTCCGTCCCTACTTAGAGCGTTTCCCGTTTCCTTGCAACAGGGTGCGCAGAAGTCCCCTTTTCTCCGCCTTCAGATGGAGCAGAGACTAGAATGTTAACTTCTCTGGACCACACACGCAGGCAGTTGTCCCCACGTGGGGGTGGGGAGAGCGCGTGGCGCGCACCGGACAGGGCCCGCGGCCCTGGACTCACCTCCATGCTCGCTTGCTTCACCGTCTGCACCAGGAACAGCTTGTGGGGGGTCCCTTGCTGGTAGTTGATGCAGTTCTCCGCCACTGAGGCCGCCCTGGAGGCTGGGTAGTGGGTTGGCGGGATTTCCATTCTGAGTGAGCGGGGAGTGAGCTGGGGCCGCTCCGGCGCAGCAGACGAGTGGAACGGGAGCCCGCTGCCGGGGACAGTGGCACGCTGGCCGTGGCTGGGCGCGGGCGGAATGGCGAGCCCTTCCCTCCCTGCCCTCCTCGTCTGATCCTCCGCCTCCCGCCTTCCCTCCCCGCCCTCCTCCTGCGATCCTTCTCCTCCCTCTCCGGAAGCTGCGGCCGGGCTCGGCTCCTGCGTCCCACCCGGCGCCCCGCCCGCGCCTCTCCCCTCCAGGCCGCCTTCTACAGGAGGGGACGCGGCCTCCTGCCGGCGCGGGGCGGTGGGGAGGGCTGCGGCGCTGGGACTTGACTTGACTTTCACTAACCCTCCGCAGAGGCACAGAAGCCTTCAGGCCGTTACAGGACTTGGAGTCTTCCCGTTTCCTGCCGGTTTCCAGGCCGGTGGTTGCTCCACTTGCATGCTGGAGCTCAGCGAGCTCACACCCCCTGCGGTCCCTGACAGGTGCTCCAGGTGGTGCTGGATTCCTTCTGTACCTTTCCCTCAGAGTACAGGAACAGGATCGCCCATCCCCAGATTCCTGCACTGATCAGTGTGAGGGACTACAAACTACAGTACTGAATTGGGGAGTTAGGTAATTTGGATCAGAAGTAGGAAGGGAACCTGCACCCCTCTTTTCCTTCTATTGATCTTAGAAAGATGAGAGTTTAATAGAACACCATGCTTCCAACTTGAATCACTGTCATCATTCTACTTTAAGGATTAATACTTAAAAAGCATTCTTACAAAGCACTACCTCTGTGTGGTCTCCTGTCCCTCCTCACAGTGGACCTCCTTGGTGGTCTCAGGTTGGTTGGGCTGGGAAAACTGCAAGATTCTACTGGGGGTGGCCTTCGCGGCCTGGATTGGGCCCTTCAGTCTAGTACTAGTGCACATATGGGAGACTTCTTCAGGCCCCTATGTTCCCAAGTATGTGGATTTTGCAGTAAATCTGGATTATGGACTTTTGCCCCAGCATTCTGCTTATTATTATCTCCTGCAGTTAGGACTTCTGATCATACATTGGTGTTCTCGGGAGTCTTTGGCTTTAAGCACTGCCTCCTGCCTTCCCTTTGCTTGTCTCCCATCTCATACTATTTGTCAATGAAAACTTACCTCTGTCTTGTCTGTGTATGATGAGTTTCCTTCGGGAAAGACCTTCTCAAATGGCACCGCCTGTTCATGTTCCTTTGGTCAGCGTGGGGGTGGTTTAGCCATAGGGTTAAACTCTGACACACTCCTAACACTGTTCTTACTTGTGACAGAACATCTGCCAATTTTTCATGGGTTTGTCAGATAATAAACTTGTACTATCTTCTCAAGTAACTTTACCAAGGAGTTGGTGAATTTTGGGGAACTCTGATATGAAGAAGACAGTTCATTTGAGAGGCATCTTAGAAGAACAGCAAAATTCAAAAGCAATCACAACTGCAGGAGGCACTCTGTGCGTACCTTTCCCTCCTGCTGCTCTCTCCTTTCACGCCCTAGACCCACACTCAGTATTTTAGCCACTGTGGGTTGATTAAGCAGCACCCATAGCTCAGTGGGTAGGGTTCCGGCCACATACACCGAGGCTGGCGGGTTTGAACCTGGCCTGGGCCAGCTAAAACAAAAATGACAACTGCAACAACAACAACAACAAAAATAGCTGGGCGTTGTGGCAGGCACCTGTAGTCCCAGCTACTTGGGAGGCTGAGGGAGGAGAATCACATGAGCCCAAGAGTTGCAGGTTGTTGTGAGCTGTGACACTACGGGGCACTCAACCCAGGGCGACAGCTTGAGATTCTGTCTCAAAAAAAAAAGAGAGAGAGATCACTTTGCTCAATGTAGAAGACTGCCCATCTTTTATTGCTATACTTCAGGGCTTTGTAACTGCATAGCTTATGGCTTATATTTAAACTTTCTCATCTCTTCTTGAAGAAGTATAAATTAGCCTTTTGCAGTGGTAATTTCATATTTGTCTAGAGCTGTCTCTAGCTCATCTTTTTTCCTGTTTTTCTCCCTATCTTTTTCTTCCACCTGAAACATTGTAAAGGCTAATTCATCAGAATAAGGTACTCTGTCATATATGCAATCCAAGAATATTTAGTGCAAATAAACAAGCAAAAATGTCTAATAGAAAAAAGTCATTAACCATTTATGCTTCCTTAGCTTTAAACAATGTAGACAAATGAATTTAAATAATAGCCTTTGTTATTGTGGATATAAGAAACAAGTTTTCAAGATAAAAGCAGAGCTTTTAAATATGACTGAATGATTAAGAATAAGGTTTACAAATTGTATTTTATAAAAAGGTTTATGAAATAGTTCTGATACATAGATGAATTGGAGCAAACTATAATGAATTAATATTTTTTAAGTCAATTCTTTATCTTTTTACAGGTTTTATTGTGTAAGATTAACACTGATAAAATACTCTATATAAAACTAAGGTTGAACTTTTTATGATTTAAACTTATTAAATTTCTTATTTAATTTATGGGTTAAATAAGTTATCCTCCAGTTGTTTAAGATTACAAAATACAAAATGGTGTTTAACTAAAAAAATTGTAATACAGGTGTTCTTTTTTTTCTTTTTTTTTCAGAGACAGAGTCTCACTTTGTCACCTTTGGTAGAGTGCTGTGGCGTCACAGTTCATAGCAACCTCCAGCTCTTGGGCTTAGGCGATTCTCTTGCTTCAGCCTCCCGAGTAGCTGGGACTACAGGTGACCACCACAATGCCTGGCTATTTTTTGTTGCAGTTTGGCTGGGGACAGGTTTGAACCTGCCACCCTTGGTATATGGGGCTGGCGCCCTACCCACTGAGCCACAGGCACTGCCCAATACATGTGTTCTCTAAAAGAGTTTGGATCTTATAGATTTTTTTATGCCACTACTAATTATAAGGACCAAATGTGTTAACTAAAATTGTAATTTTTCAGATACTCAGTTAACTGTTCAAGACCTTACATAATGTTAAATTTGTCCTTGGATACTTAACAATTTCTAAGAAATAAATGATGCAGAACTTTGGTAACTAAAGGTAGTTTCTTTTTTTTATTTTTTATTTTTTATTTTTCATTTTTTTATTTATTTTATTTTTTTTTTTTTGAGACAGAGCCTCAAGCTGTCACCCTGGGTAGAGTGCTGTGACATCACAGCTCACAGCAACCTCCAATTCCTGGGCTCAAGCGAGTCTCCTGCCTCCGCCTCCCAAGCAGCTGGGACTACAGGCGCCCGCCACAACACCCGGCCATTTTTTGGTTGCAGTCATCATTGTTGTTTGGCTGGCCCTGGCTGGATTTGAACCCGCCAGCTCAGGTGTACGTGGCTGGCGCCTTAGCCCGTTGAGCCACAGGCACCGAGCCTAAAGGTAGTTTCTGTTCACTTTTATTTTTATACGTTATAATATGACTGTGAATAAAGACAGTGAACAAATGCTGTGGATATTACGAATGTGTTATTTTGCCACCCTAAAAATAGAGGTAATGTAAAATTTGTACCCAAAACTTTAGCTAGACATTCCTTCATTTTCTGTCTTCTAGTTTTCTCTTTGGAGAAAGCAGAAATTTATTGCTTAGGTTAATAGTGATGATTAATAAAAATAAGAATATAGTTGGTATAAAAACTACAGAAAAACATGAATATATATACACATACAGGATAGTGAATATTAACTTTTACATAAGGAAACTATTAGTATGTTAAAATAGTAATTTTAACATAATAGACACACTAGCTTATTTAATATACTGAGAAAGTTAATTATCAATTTGTTAAATATAAAATTTTAAATTAAAAACTTTAATGCTGTCCATTTACATAGTTACGTACTATGTATTTTTAAACAAATACAGCATACTGCATTTTATTCTGCTTTATTGTATGGTGGGAATAGCGCATTTTTTACAAATTGAAGGTTTGTGGTAACCCTTATAGAGCAACTCCGTCAGCTCCATTTTTCCAGCAACACGTACTCGCTTTGTGTCACACTTGGTAACTCTCAGAATACAATACAGTATTTCAAAACTTTATATTATTATTTTATCTATTATGGTAGTCTGTGATTATTTATTTATTTATTTATTTATTTATTTATTTATTTTTGAGACAAGGTCTTGCTCTTGTTGCCCAGGCTAAAGTGCAGTGATGTTATCATAGCTCACTGCAACCTCAGAGTTTTGGGCTCAAGCAATCCTCCTGCCTCAGCCTCCTCAGACTGGGACTACAGATGCATGCTACCATGCACAGGTAATTTTTTTTTGCTTTTTGTAGAGATAAGGTCTTGCTGTTGTTGCCCAAGCTGGTCTCAAACACCTGGCCTCAACTGATACTCCTGCCTTGGTCTTCTGAAGTGTTAGGGTTACAGGTGTGCACCACCATACCAGGCTGGTCAGTGATCTTTGATGTTACTACTGTGGTGGTTTTGCTATGGACCTCATATAAGATAATGAACTTCATTTGTAAATACCTGTATTGTGTGTATTCTGATTGCTCCACCTACTGGTGGTTCCCAGTCTCTTTTCCTCTCCTTGGACATACTTTGTCTGTGAGACGCAAAAGAATTGAAATTAGGCCAGTTGATAACCTTGCAGTGGCCTCTAAGTGTTCAAGGTAAAGGAAGATTTGTATGTCTTTCACTTTAAGCCAAAACCTGGATATTAATTATGCTTAATGAAGAAGGCATGTTGAAAGCTGAGATAAGCTGAAAACTAGGCCTTTTACACCAATAGCCAAGCTGTGAATGCAAAGTGAAAGTATTTGAATGAAATTAAAAGTACTACAGTAAATATACAAATGACAAGAAAGCAAAATAGCCTTATTGCTGTTATGAAAAAAGTTTGAGTGGTCTGAATAGAAAATCCAACCACAGCATTCCCTAAGCCAAAGCCTAATCTGGTACAAGGCTCTAACTCTCTTCAATTCTACTGAGGATCAGAGAGCTGAGGGAGCTGCAGAAGAAAAGCTTCAAGGTAGCAGCAGTAGGTCCACGAGGTTTAAGAAGAAGCCATCTTCATAACGTGTGAGTGCAAGGTGAAGCAGCAAGTGCTGATGTAGAAGCTGCAGCATGTTGTCCAGAAGATCTAGCTAAATAATTGATGAAGGTAGCTACGCTAAACAACAAAATTTTAGTGTAGATAACACAGCCTTATATTGGAAAAAGATTCCATTTAGGACCTTCATAGCTAGAGAGAAGTCAGTGCCCAGCTTCAGAACTTCAAAGAATAGACTAACTCTTATTAGGTGTGAACGGGGCTAATGGCTTTAGCTGTATTGAAGCCAGTGTTCATTTGCCATTCTTAAAATCCTAGGGTCCTTAATTATTATATTCAATCTACTCTGCCTGTTCTCTGTAAATGGAGCAAGGAAACTTGGACAACAAATTATTATGGGTCTCCAAAATCATGTAAATTATAATTTACATAATTATATAACATAACATCAAGTAAGAATACCTTCAACTTGCAACTTTGCTTGGATATGAAGTCCAAAAGCAAATGTCCAAATTAGAGGTAAACAAGAAAACTGCACAATTCTAATTAATATTAATTTTAATGTGACAGACAAATGCTTAACCAAAACAAAATTCCTTCTCACAAGATGGCAGTGGTCTGACCACAGGCCATGTACACGGGCATCCTTTCACCTTCAGCCAGTTTAGCTGCCTGCTAAGATGTCATAGTTCTCCCACTTCTTCTTTGTCTAAACTACTGCAAAATCTGTCTTGTTGCAGCAACCTTCTAACAGCTTTTGAAGTGAATTCTTCATTTGCAGATTAAATTTTTATCTTTTTAATTAAACATTTTTAATTAATTAAAAATAGTACCTACTATGTGGATTTGTGGTTAAAACAAAACAAGTAAGAACAATCCGTATAAAGTGCTTACCACAAGCCGGGTACGTAAGTGTTCTGTTATATGGCAACTTCTCGATTATAAAATTCAGATATGGTCCCTGAAACTGTAGGGAATGACATTTGTGAGTTGGTCCTCTAGAATAGTGCTGTCTGGTGAAGCTTGCTACATACAGAGAGGGAAGTATTCCATGACTGTGCTGTCTGGTGTAGAAGCCACTCTCCACGTGTGGCACTTGGTTGGAATGCGACTAGTGTTACACAGCTGAGGAACTGAATTTGTATTTGTATTTTATTTTAATTAATTTAAAGAGCCATGATTAGTAATTACTGCATGGACAGCACAGGTCTAGGGTATGTTTGTATAGATGTTATATTATTGTCAACTTGAAAATAGAATGTAAGATGTCTCCTGGAGAACTTTGGGCACACCGAGGATATGTTAGTGCCCTACAGTTGGGGGAGTCCCTTCAGTAATTTTGTGATGATTTGGCAATTTTGTCCCCTCGTCTTTCCTTCTCTTAGTTCTGATAACTTTTTTTTGCCCCTCCCAGGAAAATTTACCTTTTACATGTGTCTCCCACCCCATCTTAAAGTTCTGGACCATTGGAAGATTACTTAAAGGCACTTCATCAGGCACATTCACACTTAGGCTCTTTAGAAAACCTACCTGTTCTAAACTGGCGTCTCATACCAATATTGATAATTTACTTCTTCTCACCACTCACAGATCTGTATGCAGGAACATGAATCATTAATGTCTGCTTCCCTGCAGTTATCTGCAAATAATTTGAAAGCAACAGCTTCAAATGTTATGGTCTTGCGGAAGATTTCAACTTAAAGGAAGAAATGCCTTGCAAATAGCAAATACTCATGTGATGTTTTTCCAATGAAATAGTAGCCTGTATTTACATATGTTGATTATGTCTGTAAAGTGCTTATTCAGTACTACTTATGTTGCCACTAGTGGTTTGAATACAGTGACCTGGGTCTGAATTTCTTTTTGAATGACTTATTTATGTTAGTCACTATCACTTTGCCATTAATTATTTTCAGGTGTTAACTTGTCCACCTGCAACTCCCTTTTCTTGTATGGCCAGAGTCTGTAATGCTCACATCAGCTGGGCACAGAGGCTCACACCTGTAATCCTAGAGCTCTAGGAGGGCGAGGTGGAATGATTGCATGAGGCCAGGAGTTCTAGACCAGCCTGAGCAAGAGCAAGGCCCTGCCTCTACAAAAAAATAGAAAACTTAGTGGGGCATGGTGGTGCATATGCTCATTGTCTCAAGTACTTAAGAGATTGAGGCAGGAGGATAGGATAAATTTGCTGTGAGCTATGCTGAACTCTAGCTCAGGCATCCAAGTGAGATCCTGTCTCAAAAATACATAAATAGGCTGAGCATGGTGGTTCACATCTGTAATCCCAGCCCTTTGGAAGGGAGGATTGTGTGAGCTCAGGCATTCGAGACCAGCCTGAGCAAGAGTGAGACCCTATCTCTACCAAAAATAGAAAAACTAGCTGAGCATTGTGGTGGGTGCCTATAGTCCCAGCTACTTGGGAGGCTGAGCAAGAAAACCTCTTGAACCCAAGAGTTTGAGGTTTCTATGAGCTATGATGATGCCACGGCACTTCTCCCAGGGCAACAGAGTGAGAATCTGTCTCTAATAATAATAATAATAAAATAATCAAATAGGAACTGTCTGAATAAAATTACCTATAGCCATCAAAACTCCTATTTTTGAGTAACTGTTTTTGGTTATAGAGATTTAAGAAGAGAACACTATTCAAGGAAGTGGGTAAGTTCTTCGGATGTAGGTTATTAGGGCAAGAACCTTAAACAGATCTTTTTATTTTAACTACTTTCATTTTTTTATTTGTTTAATTCAGAATTAGAAGAATTAAAAAAAATAGATTACTTTGGTGGTGTACCCTACCCCTGTCCCCAGATAAGAAAAAAGAGATGACTCTTTTTAAAATAAATTCTACATTGAATTTTATTGCAAGAACATATTCGAAGGAAAATATAAAAATGACTAAATGTGAGTTTTTTCTTTTAAATTAACAGGAGTTATTTAAGTATGGCGATTACATATGCTTTGTTGGTTTTTCCCCCCTCTCCTAAATCAATTTCAGATTTGAGTTTACACATAAAAAACAATCAGGCGGTGCAGGCCAGTTTGGAAAAGTGATAGGTGTGCTGGAGCCTCTGGACCCAGAGAACTACACCAAGTTGGAGTTTGCAGATGAAACATTTGGGTCGAATGTTCCAAAGCAGTTTGTGCCTGCTGTAGAAAAGGTAAATTTTACAAAACCTTTTTTGCATTTTTATTTATTAAAGACAGTTTATTGGGTGTCCAATTACACCTTACCTTCCATCACAGTGTCTGTCATGGTTCATTTTAGTTACAGTCCTGCTTCTTGACCTGAATGTTAAGCTTTCCATCTTGATTTAGAATCTCCATGTCATTAGGTGCAAGAGCCATAAATACATGCCAGGACAATGATGGGAAAGCCTTCTGTTTCTTAATCTTCATCTTATTTCTCTTGATAAATTGAACCTACTGCCTTGATTGTAATCTGCAATTAAAATTTGTAGCAGTCCTGAAGGATTCGTGAAAGTTTGTTGTGTACCGTTGAGGTAGAGTGATCATTCCCAACACCCGGGTGCTGCTGGCATCTCTGCTGCTGATCAGCGTGCTCTTTGGAAACTCAGTGTTCAGAACCAGTCTTCATGTGTAGGCCTCACAGCAGCGAGGGTCAAGTAAGACTTGTGTCACATTGCCTGAGGAATTCTAATTGCTTTGTTTGCTTTCCAGGTCATTTGCTTTAAGGTGTTGTAAATCTTTAGTTTATTCTTCTAGATTTTTTTTTTTAATCTTTTAACTTAAAATCCCTGTTATCAGGTTATAATTTGGGTTTCAGTGGTAATAAATAGCATTTTTTATGGTTAATGCATTCCATTCATTATACTCTTATTTCAAAGAAGACAATAATTTCGCCATTCATACACTTTTAAATATGTTATGTCCCACAAGATTAACATAGGTGAAGGAGACCTTAGATCAGGCGTCCTCTAACTTTTTTAAACAGGGGGCCAATTCACTGTCCCTCAGACCGTTGGAGGGCCAGACTATAGTTTTTTAAAAAAAACTGAACAAATTCCTATGCACACTGCACATATCTTATTTTGAAGTAAAAAACGAAACGGGAACAAATACAATTCACATCGCCTCATGTGACCTGCGGGCCGTAGTTCGAGGACCCCTGCCTTAGATATTTTTCAGCATACATAATTTACAGTTTTGAAATGTAAAGAAATATATTGTACTTTCTATGCAGCCATCTACTGTGTTGCCAGGAAACATTAACGTGAATTATAGGAGCTCCATAAAATATTTGTTAAGTGACTGAATTAAAAAGCATTATAAACTTTACTGAATTGCACTCTTTAAATATGTACAGTTTATTATATATCAGTTATACCTCATGAAAATATTTTATGAAAAAAATTATGTTTAGAGAAATGAAAATTACTATTTAATTCTAGTTCTTACTGACAATACATAACACCAAAGCTATGATGTGGTGACCTGCCAATGAGACAAGCCAGTTCAGGTATGTGGTAGGTTCCCAAGGTGCAGCTGCTGAAAACCAGTTTTGATGGGATTTTCTTTTAGGAAGTTCCTTAGTTTTGCTCTGTTTTCAATT
Organism: Perodicticus potto; assembly: GCA_963574655.1. Taxonomy (NCBI): domain Eukaryota; kingdom Metazoa; phylum Chordata; class Mammalia; order Primates; family Lorisidae; genus Perodicticus; species Perodicticus potto. Next base: position 112,119 of record CAUYRH010089865.1, read on the forward strand.
TCTAAAATTAAGATCATACTGCCTGTATGTTGGACTTTGAGAGCTGAGCAGTTCCTGAGGGTAAGGTTATGAGAATGTAGAGTTAGCATTCTTAGTGGTGCTTTCAAATTAGCTTCAAGTCATCTGCTTTTCTGAGAGATTGCTTGTCTAGATGCCACAATAATGAAAGACATTAAACTTTTTTAAAAGAATTCTTTTTTTTTTTTATTATTAAATCATAGCTATGTACATCAATGCAATCGTGGAGTACAATGTGCTGGTTTTATATACAATTTGAAATACTTTCATCAAACTGGTTAACATAGCCTTCACGGCATTTTCTTTCTTTTTTTTTTTTTTGAGACAGAGCCTCGAGCTGTCACCCTGGATAGAGTGCTGTGGCATCACAGCTCATAGTAACCTCCAATTCCTGGGCTCAAGCGAGTCTCCCGCCTCCGCCTCCCAAGTAGCTGGGACTACAGGTGCCTGCCACAACACCCGGCCATTTTTTGGTTGCAGCCGTCTTTGTTGTTTGGCGGCCTGGGCTGGATTCGACACCTGCCAGCTCAGGTGTACATGGCTGGCGCCTTAGCCCGTTGAGCCACAGGCGCCAAGCCGGAATGTTCTTAGTTATTGTGTTAAGACATTTAAAAGAATTCTTTTCGGGGCGGCACCTGTGGCTCAAAGGAAGCGGCGAGTTTAAACCCAGCCCCAGCCAAGAACTGCAAAAAAAAAAATTCTTTTTAAGGGGTGAAATAGCATTCATAAAAATGTTACACTATTGAACAAAAATGTCTGGCCTTGTTGAGAGTGCATCTCTAAGTAGAACCCACTCACTGCAGAAGTTGTGTTGGTTCCTTCACAGGGGTTTTTAGGTGCCTGTGAGAAGGGCCCTCTTTCTGGTCACAAGCTGTCTGGGTTCCGGTTTGTCCTGCAGGATGGAGCGCACCACATGGTTGATTCCAATGAAATCTCCTTCATCCGAGCAGGAGAAGGTGCTCTTAAACAAGGTAGGCTGTGTTTCACAAGACCAGCTGCACCCTGAGTCCCTCAGTCCTACAGCGAGAGCGAATGTGTCGCCAGCAGAGAGTTTATTGGCTAAGGTGTGCTCTGGAGGGAGAGAGCAGGCGCACATCCCAGCACAGCCTGGCCCTGAGGTTTCTGTGTCCCACCTATTTCTTGCCTCTCTTCTTTGGTGAAGTTGTGTCTTTCCCCTCGTTTCTTGATCAGTGGGGATGTTGTCTCTTCTCTCCTGGCCTTTGGCAGGGGAGTTTTTCATCTTGTGTGGTTAGTGGGTGTGTCCCATCTGTGCTGTGGGGGCAGGGTAGGTAATACACAATGTTGTGATGTATAGTGTGCTCTGTATTGTTTCTGTTACTTTTTTTGTGTGTGTGACACTTGTGGTTCTATCTTATTATGGTTACAGTATGTTGGCAGGCTTGTGGTTACCTTATCTCGTTACTGTTACAGTATGTTCTCTGGCTGCCCTCCCGTTTGGCCACACCGCCTCCCCTTCAGCTCCCTCTGGTTCCCCGCCTTTCGCACCTGTGCTCACCGTCCCTGTTACTTCAAGGTGTCCGCTTGCCCTCACAGACCAGGAGAGCCCGAAAAGGCTATTTTTACCCTTCACCCAGAGCACTATACATCACATCAGACAATATTGTAGCTAGTGAACAAATATTTATAGAACTAAAGTGAGAGTAGATTATTATGTTCTTTTTCTTGAAAAATAAAAAGCCTACCATGTACTCCTAATTTATCTCTTTTTTATATGTTTAAATTTATGTTTTATAAGTTTGTTTTTAATAGAAAAGTCCAGAATTCTAAGAAATATTTTAAAGATATGTTAACTACAGTAATGCTGTTTTTAGTGACTTTACTCAAATGTCAAGAAATCCATAAATTTGTAAGTAATTTTTTCATGTATGACATTGTAAGTTTTTAGACATTTTGAGAATAACAAAGTACTTTGGAAGAATTTAGTAAACCTTATTCACAAGTTAGACTTCTTGCTAAACTCCTAAAATTGTCGACCTTATTCATGTAGAATCATTGTTTTTTTTAAACCCTGATGAAGTAGAACCCTAAGCAGTTGTAAGCATATTTGATTCTTTGCTTTTAAGAGAAAAAAAGCCGGTGATAACATAGCAATTTGACATCATGGTTTTTCAACAAAGGATCTTCAAAGTGTGTCCTGCAGCCAGAAAATTCATTCTTTGTTATCTCTAACATATCCTTTATGTGGAAATTCATTTATAATGTCCATAAGTGTCTTTACATAAGTTATAATCAAATTATGATTCACATAACATTCACAGATGTTGTCATCAAACAGGTTTAAAATGGAGAGTAGAAAATTCAATTAGTCGTAACATTCCCAAGTAGTCTGTAGATCAGGGTTTTGTGGATTCTCATCTGCGATCAGGTGCGGGGCAGTGACTGGACCAGATTGCTGATTCCTTATTACTTTAACCACTTGGAGACTTTAGTAATTTAGGTTTTAGTTTCTCAGTTGTGAAAGGGAGAGAGAATTCTCTGTATCTTGTTTTTTTTTTGAGACAGAGCCTCAAGCTTGTCACCTTGGATAGAGTGCTGTGGCATTACAGCTCACAGCAACCTCCAATTTCTGGGCTCAAGCGAGTCTCTTACCTCCGCCTCCCAAGTAGCTGGGACTGCAGGTGCCCGCCACAACGCCCGGCCATTTTTTGGTTGCAGCCATCATTGTTGTTTGGCCGGCCCGGGCTGGATTTGAACCTGCCAGCTCAGATGTACGTGGCTAGCGCCTTAGCCCATTGAGCCGCAGGCACCGAGCCAATTCTATGTATCTTTTATGTCAGTTTTCCATTAAAAAAATTCAGTTGAAATCTGTGATGAAATCTTTTCGTAATCTGAAGATTGTGTTAATAGGAAATATGAAAATGACATGACAAAAGCAGGCTTTATTGGGCATGACTCAGAGTAAGACTTCTGAGTGTTTACCTCTTTAATCTTAAGCTGATGAAGTTGTACTCACTTGATATAATTTTCAGAAAAACTGTTAAAACAAATTAGAAAATATCAGTGGTTCCATGCTGGTTCTTGACTGGAAATTGGTAGTTTTCCTGGAGATAAAGGTTACAGAAAGCCAGGTAATTGCTGTGGTTATCAATTAACAAAGAGCCTCATCTTTTTTAACTGTTCTTATATTTAAATATAAGTAAAGATAGCTGTATAATATATGCCCTTAATATACACATCTATCCATGAAAATGTTTATATCTATGAATATTAACTAAGCAGTAGAATATTTAGCATTTTATTATTTAACTATAGTATAGTACAAATATAGTATAAATATTAAGTATGACTAATTGCCTGGTAGATGTACAAAGGAAAGCACTAGATTGTAATTGAATTGGAAAGTCTTATTTTTCAAATTACCCCTGTGTGGACAAGCAGTGAGCTTTTACAAAAATGTAAAAGTCATGTGAAATAAATTACTTGAACTTTGGAGGCCAAGGTGGGTGGATTGCCTGAGTTCACAGGTTTGAGACTAGCCTGAGCCAGAGCGAGACCTCGTCTCTAAAAATAGCTGGGCATTGTGGCAGGTGCCTGTAGTCGCAGCTACTCAGGAGGCCGAGGCAAGAGAATCACTTGAACGTAAGACTTTGAAGTTGCTGTGAACTGTGACATCACATCACTCTATTGAGGGTGACAAAGTGAGACTCTGTCTCAAAAAAGAAAAAAATAAATTACTTTGTTCTTTCTTCATCTGAATCCTATTTCTCCTTGATTGAAAAACAAAAATCTTGGGCGGCGCCTGTGGCTCAAAGGAGTAAGGCACTGACCCCATATCCCCATATGCCAGAGGTGGTGGTTTCAAATCCAGCCCTGGCCAAAAACCGTGGAAAAAAACAAAAACAAAAATCTTTGAAACGTCACATTGTATCTCATAGACATATACAACTATTATTTGTCAATTAAAAATAAAATAAAACTTTTTTTTGGAGATTTTGGAGTAAAAATATGAAATTAGTTTTCTCTTCCTTAAAAAAAAAAAAAGACAAAAATGTAAAAGTCATGTGAAAGGAAGTCCTTGCCAAACTCAGTAAGAAAGTCAACTTTTTGTATGTTGACCTCCATTGACTGCTGTCTGAGAGTTTCAGGGCCAAAATGTTGGGAAAAGAGCTCAGTATAAAAGCTTATATAGTTATTGTAATATTACATAGGTATATGTTCCATAGTATCAAAATCTGAAGGAAAATAGTTAAAATCTCATTTATTCTTCATTTAAAAAAATAAAACCTGGAACTAATTTGGGCCACATTTTAAATCTCATTATGAGATTAATCAGTGATATGATACAAAACTGAAATGTAAAATTGAATGTTTGGGTATTTTTACCCTATAGCTGGGACCATTGCCATCCTTCTTTGTGGCCAGTTTTTAGAGTGCCATGCTTGGTATCCCCAGAAACACCAAACTTGTAGTCACCTTGCAAGAAAAATAAAGGGCCATCCAGAGTCCTATTGTGAGCTCATTTAACTCAGCAGCACACTTTTTTGGTCTCTTGCCCCATTACTACTGGGCTTTGAGTGTGGATTCTGGCTCTCCTCTTTCCTTACTTTGTGGAAATACAGGTCATCTGAACTTTCCCCAGCATGTATACTAAATTGCTATTCTAAAAATGAGAATGAGCTTGAACACACTTGCACGTATGTGTTTGGACACAGTGAATGCTAATCCCTTTTCCTGCCATTTTACCTTTGACCTGGCACTGTGCTTTGCCACCTGCTTCCCCGCTGTTTTGTCTCAGAGTGGTTATAACCGCATTTACTGACTGCTGATGTTTTATGCTGAGTACGTGAGTTGTCATATTTTGTCTTCACAGTGACCGTATAACTGAGTAAGTTGAGGCTCAGAGCAGTTAACTGAATGACCCAGGGTTCCTTGCTGGTTAAAGGTGCAGCTGATAGTTAAACCTAGTGCAGAGGGACCACCCTGGACCACGTCTTCACACACCCTCTTTAGAGCCTGGCCTGGTGACTTCTGTGTTATTCCTAGTGGGCTGAAATATAAACATTACCATCTCCATGCACTGCCTTGGCTTAAAAGATCTTGTGCTAATATTAGTATTTTCACTTCTTGCCTCAAGGAGCTACAGACCACATTGATCTACTGGAGGAAAATTGCTTTTAGGGCTCAACTGCTATGTGGCTGTTGAAATGCAGAGTGAGTTAGCGCTGGAGTATTGTCACTGGTGATAGGGTTGGAGGAAGTCTAACCCTAACCCTCTCTTCATTTGGAAGTGAGTCGGGAGGTGGATTTAGGAAGAAAGAGTTAAAAGGAAGGGAGCAGGGTGAAGGAGTACAAACCGAGAACTAGACGGGCAGTTTTCAGCAACTGAGTGATGAGCACTGTGCACCTGGCTCTGTCCTTCCCTTCAAAATAGGACGTTTGCATAACCTGGCCCTTCATATTCCTGACCCAGGGAGAACACTACATAATGTGCAGCTGAATCTGGATATGTCTGTTCATATGTCTCGTTCTGAAAGCCTTTTTCCTATTAATTACATTTCTTTTTTTTTTTTTTTCTTTTGTAGAGACAGAGTCTCATTCTATCGCCCTCGTTAGAGTGTCGTGGAGTCACAGCTCACAGCAACCTCCAACTCTTGGGCTTAAGCGATTCTCTTGCCTCAGCCTCCCAAGTAGCTGGGACCACAGGCGCCCACCACAGCGCCCGGCTAATTTTTGATGCAGTTCGGCCGGGGCCGGGTTTGAACCCGCCACCCTCGGTATATGGGGCTGCGCCCTACTGGCTGAGCCACAGGTGCCACCCTATTAATTACATTTCTTTAGAGCCGTGGAAGCTCCGCTGTTACTATAGTAACCCAAGAAATGGAGCTGTTTTTTTGTTTTGCAGTTTCTGGCCGGGGCTGGATTTGAACCAGCCACCTCTGGCATATGGGGCCGGTGCTCTACTCCTTTGAGCCACAGGCATCACCCCAAAGCAGAGCTGTTTTTATAGTCTAGAATTATTGGTCTGTTGGAGATACCCATGTGGAGTTCTGTAGGGCTTAGCCAGTGAATCACAGGAGTCAGCAGTATTTCTATAAAGTTCAATTGTTTCTCTGTCATAACAGAATTCACTAATTAGGACTAATGAGTCCAAGGTAGGTGTGAGTTAGGATATTATTTTAATTAAAAGTATTTCTAAGAAATGCATGTATATTAAATTGCTATTCTCATAATCATTACACATAAGCTGATAGTGTCTTTGGAAGAAGTGCTTTAGTGAATATGAAAGTAATTGTTAATTTGTTATAAACAAATTGATGCTTCTGGGAAAACGATTATTTAAAAGCAAAATATTTTTCATCTTTTCTGTGTTTTAAAAAATAAAATTAGCCGGCTCGGCGCCTGTGGCTCAACGGGCTAAGGCGCCAGCCACGTACACCTGAGCTGGCGAGTTCGAATCCAGCCCGGGCCCGCCAAGCAACAATAACAACTGCAACCAAAAAAAAAATGGCCAGGCGTTGTGGCGGGCGCCTGTAGTCCCAGGGAGTACTTGGGAGGCAGAGGCAGGAGACTGGCTTGAGCCCAGGAGTTGGAGGTTGCTGTGAGCTGTGATGCCACAGCACTCTATCCAGGGTGACAGCTTGAGGCTCTGTCTCAAAAAAAAAAGTAAATAAATAAATAAAATAAAATAAAATAAAATTAGCCAACCTGAGGCTGAAGTAGTAGTATTCTACACTGTCACACCTTCCAGATTAAGTATGCATTCCTGAAGTTTGACTGTAGTCTCTCCATATTGTTAACATTTAAACATCAATCAGCATTTGGAATAGTAAGAAGTGTCTGGTTATGTGGACAGAAGATAAATCCAGACATACCCAGTGAGTTTTAGTGCTTAAATGGGCCAAATTAAGTCCAGAATCTTTATTTTACATGTGAAGAAACTTGAGACCTGGACAGACTGTGCTTTCCCAAAGGGCATGTGACTTCTTAGAGATAGAGCAGAAACTAGAAACTTGGTCTTCTGATTGTCAGTTGGGTTTGAATTGCTCAGCCTAGAAAAGGAGTGGCTGATCTCTGCGTGACTGTCTCAGAGTCTGGGAGGGGTTCCTTCCCGTTTCCCTCCCATGCTGGGGTAAAAGTTGTTTTCTTTTTAGTTAGAAACAACTATCTGTCAGGCACCAACAAAAAGAAAAGGTTTACCTTGGTTAAAGCCTTAACAGTTAGTATTGTTGCTCCTGAAGATTTTCCGAGAGAATAATACAGAGCTCATCTGGATAATTTAGATGGTAAAGGACTTGATCAAATGTTGTTTAAAGACCCTTTTATATTATTCTCTGCATTTTAATGAGGTCTAAGGATAAAAATGTGGTGATGGAAATCCTTTTAAAACTAAATGTCTTATTGGCCTTGCCATTTAGAAGAGTGACTGTTATTGCTCCTAGAAAAATAAGTCTAGATAAAATATTTTAACCGTATCGTTTGTATGTGCACCTTTGGGAGAACGCCATTTATTTCCCTTTCATACCTCTGGATAGAAAAGAGTTCCAGTTTGTCAGTTTATTTAAAGACTAATAAACTTTTTTTTTTTTTTTTAACCCAGCCTTGGCAAACACAACATTATGTATTCTTGAACCTATTATGGCTGTGGAAGTTATAGCCCCAAATGATTTTCAGGGATCAGTGATTGCAGGAATTAACCGGCGCCATGGGATGATCACTGGGCAAGATGGAACGGAGGACTATTTTATACTGTACGCAGAGGTGAGTACTATTGGTCATTGACAATCTCGCTTTTATTAACCACAGAAGGAAATCAGAATTAGCTTTTGTTTTTGGAGATTGTAGGGCAACGTGACCAATTTCCCTGTTGAATTTGTGGCTTAAATATGTGTGGCAATTTCTGTAATTTGCAATTAGGGCAACTCTTAAGTGCAAAAGCTAAAAATGAAGTGCATTTTATCTTGGCCTTTTGTGGCTGTCATTTTTTAGATGTATAGTCCTCTTTCTCATTTTAGCTTCCTTTGCATAGCTGCTTTATTGTTATGTGAGCTCTGATTTACTGGAGTTATGTTTAATTTCCTTCTTTGTACCTTTCTTGACTTAAATCTCAGTGGAGAAGATGTTTATCATGTTACATAAAGCCTCTTGGAAGGTACTACCAAAGACTATTATTACTGTGTCCAAAGGATGTTTTATACTAACATTGTCAAAAGAAACGCTTTGGAATCCTGGAGCTGGGGCTGGACAGCAGAGCAGAAGTGAGGAGGGAAGGCCATCAGTGGTGTACTCTGTGAGATTAAAGACAGAGCAGAAGTGAGGAGGGAAGGCCATCAGTGGTGTAACTCTGTGAGATTAAAGACTTGGTTTCTAGTTGCAACTGTCAAATGACACAATTTTCAAATAGGGCTTCTCACTTAGAATAACATAAAAATGTTTGTCTTTGGCTTTTAATCCTTTTAAACCAAGAATATTGAGTAGAAACCTAAATGGAATTAAATGGTTGTCTCTATATTTTTTTCAATAAGCAATGCTAAAATGTCTGTTGTGTTTGTTTTCAGGTCCCTCTCAATGATATGTTTGGTTATTCTACTGAACTTAGGTCGAGCACAGAGGTAAGCAAGTGTTTAAACATTACTACAGTATTCTTCCAAAGATCACTTCCAAAATGGTCAGATTTGGGAAATCCTAACTTCACATGACTTTATGTAATAGTTGTAAAAAAACTCTCTTTCTCTTTTTAAACCTCCTAGGGGAAGGGAGAATACACAATGGAGTACTGCCGGTATCAGCCGTGCTTGCCAGCCACACAAGAATATCTTGTTAATAAGTATTTGGAAGCTACAGGGCAACTTCCAGTAAAAAAGGGCAAAGCCAAGAACTAACTTTCCTCACTTTGAGTTGACCAACTTTAACTGAATCTGCAAGGTTTAGATGCTTTGATGGACTCCAGTGGAATAAATTCAGCCAGCTGAAAGAGAAATGTTGGAGGCCCTTCCTCTTCCCATCCAGGAGCTTCTGTTATCTTCAAAGATAAGTCTATGCATGGTTCAACTCTGTTCAGTGGTTTTATAGTTCATTGGAAAAAATCTTAAATAAACTATGATTATTACTGAAATACATATTTAATATTTATTTAAGGGGGAAAGAGATTAATTTGCTTTATACTTTTAATGTGTGTAAACTTCCGTTCCAAATGTTTTCTCATGAGATTTTTCAATATACAGAAAAGCTATAAAGACATTATAAAAACAGCCTATACCTTCCATCTACGTTAACTAGGACCAACTTTGTTCATAATTTAATTTGTTTTGTCATATTTACTTTACTTGTTTGTCTATTGTCTGTGTATCATACCTCTATATTTAAAAAGAATCATTAGTTTGCTGAAGACTTGAAGGTGAATTATGTACATTGTGATACTTCTTAGAGTGTCATTAATGGGCAGGTTTTCTGTTGAAGAGTGGATTTCACATGATCTCAATAGAGGACATTTTTCAGATTCTTCATTGGGCTATTAAAACATGAGCTAGATTTCTTTCTTTTATATACGGCTGATTGCTTCAATTTGTTACTATTGCAAGTTTATAATATGCATATTACTTCCTTCCACTCTTTATGAGTAAAAAATTAGCTGTCCTTGTTTGGATTCATCAGACTGTTTCTGCAGTCCTCAATAATATAACTTTCAGAGTTGCTGCCCAGTTAGTTTCAGTCCCCTACTACATGCTAGCTGAATTTTAGTCTATTGGAATTTATCATATACACATATTGTATTCACTGAGATTGTGAAAGAATTTCCAGAGTCATTTGGGCTTTCCCATACAGTTCTATTACACTCCTTAGAATTGCTTTATCCAAAAACCATTTGATGCCATAGATGTATCCTAGACCTTTCCATTACTGGATATATAGAAATAAAATAATTGATTTTAAATTTTTTTAGCTTTCTTGATTTATAGATTTGGCTCTATAATTTAAGGTTTCTTGGGGAAAAAATTTTTTTAAAAGTATTTAGCATATATTTTCAGGACATTTGCTATATACTTTAAATGTTCTATTTCTCATAACCCTATGAGAGAAAAAATACCATTATTATGCCATTTTGTAATAGAGGAAGCAAAGGCATAGAGAAAGTAAATAACTTTCCTAAGACCATACAGCTTAAGTTTTCAAACTGATACTTGAGTTTGATTGCTCACCAAGTGCATTTCCCCTGTGAATGTCTGTTGCTACCCTGGCATCAAGGCTGAGAAATGTGGTTGCTGTGGTATTCGTCAGCATCTTGCGCCCTTCACAATAACTTTGCATATTGTTCCTAATGAGGAAACACATTCTGTGTACCTTTTAGAGTTTATTAGCATCATTCTTCTGGCTATTAAGAATGGTCAGAGCACTGGAACTAAGATAAATTTGGACTTGTAACATTCTGGTTATAAAGTTACAGTATCAGAAAAAGTTCCAGATATCTAATCCAACACCAGCATTTATAGGCAATAAGATGGCCCAGTGGGTGGGATTAATTAGAATAGGACCACAGGTGGACAAAGCCAAGACCAGAACCCGCATCTCCTGCCACCTGATTAGTGTGTCACAGTTGGTGAGAACCACATACCAACCTAAGTCTGTAGCATGGGGAAAGTAATGAGACCATTCATAAAGAGGATTCTTATACTACTATTTAGAAGGGTAAATTATTGACTAATTCACAGAAAGACAGTGTTATGTACTTATTTTGGAGAATGGTAGCAGCACTAGGTGGTATTTATTGCACTAAGTTTCAACCCTTGCTGCACTTTAAAAATCAGCTGTGAAACTTTAGAAATAAGATATTCAGGTTCTTCACATGGATCAGGATAAAAAGTTTCCCCGATGACTCTACTATGCCAAGTTAAAGACTACTCAAGTATTGCCTATGCTTAAGCCTAGGACGTGAAGTGAAAGATTCACGAAACTCAGATGTGTCATGTTATTAGTACTCTTGTGTGTGATATTAAGAGTTTGGGCGATTGGTTCTTCATTTGGTAACTTTACCCTCTTTATTTTTTTTTTAAGAGGTAGGATCTTACAATGTTGCTCTGGCTGGTCTCAGACTCCTAGGCTATAGCATTTCTTCTGCCTCAGCCTCTGTTTTTAGCATGATTTAATCGTTGTAGATTGTTTCCTTTAAATGATTGTTTGCAGTGCTTCAGAGTACAGACAACTCTTAAATCAAGGGGATGTTGGGAAAATAAATGCAAAAGGTGGGATTTTAAATAGAAAAACTATATAAACGAGCTGTTTATTTTTATTTTGTATGAGTCCCCATCTTTGGAATTTTTCTCTTTAGTATAAACTTTTCCAATTATCCAACAGTACAGACTTAAAAGCAATATTTTGATATTCTTTAAGTCTGATGCTTTCCAATCAATTCCCGGTCATGGAACCTGGCTAAAGGTTTTTAGACATTGATACAAGTGTTCCATTAAATGATACTAATTTTGAAAATCAGATGATGACAACATTTCCTGGATCAATTCTTCTTGCCTTGAGGAGATACTCCACTAAATTTGATTATGGTACATATTGTGTTTGCTTTTATAAATTACTTAGGCCAACACTGGGTCCAAGTTGTCCTTATAAATGAAAATTCTATGTACTTAATATACTTTCAGTTACATCAATGTTTTCTTAATGCATATTTGCAGACAGCTTTATCTAATGAGATATATATACTCTTATTATTTGTAAAATTTGAATTAAGCCATAATAAAATTTCATTTTTAATTCCAGTTTAGCACCAAAAACTTTTCCTATATATACAAATCTCTACAAACATGTTTAACACATTTTTATTACTTAGAAATGTAAATATTTATTTAAAGGATATCAAGTTAAAAAGGAATACTTGCTTGAAATCCTGAAATATAGTAAAATTCCTTTTAAACAGTTAATATTTTTCCTACAACTTACTTTCATTGAAAATACTATTTTTACATACTTGATAGAGGCAATTTAGCAACTTAAAATAGCCACAATATGTTCAAAATATGACATGCAGATTCAGAGATGCAACCATCATTTTTTGCTTTGGTTTTTTAAATACTTGTTGAACAAACCAGTTGCAGCATTACTAGTTGACTGGATTTTATATTTTAGGGCTGAAAGTTTCGGGAGACTACCGGTGACTATTTAGCACAAAGTAGAGTTCTGTATGCATGTGTCCTCAGAGTTAAAAAGTAAAGCAGACTAGTTGAAAAACAATTTAAAAAACCAACATCTTTTAATTTGTGAGTATTTACTTATAATCATAGGCTTTCTTAAGTTATTAGAATGCCTACATCTTAGCTATTTTACTAGAATAATGATCTAGACTAGTACAGTGATTCTGTTTAGAACTTAGTATAAGCAGATCACTGTTTTCTTTTTAGAAATTACTAAGCTCTGTTGGTGCCTCAGCCGATCCTTCTTCAGTTCCAGAGGCTTCTTGTGTCTGTAGCTCTTGACAATGGTACTTCACTTTAAGTTTCTTGCCAGGGTACCAGACCAAGTGAATACGACAGGGAATTATTTCCTAGGAAATAAGAGTCATAAAGTAAAATTAAAAAGTCAAAAACTTCTGGTAAAAAGAAAATTATACATACAATTTTGTGTTTTACCTGTGTTGAGAATTCATGAAGTAGTACAGTATAATCAAAATCAATTTCATCATCAGTTTTCTGGAGGGAGAAAAAAGTATAATCAATACAGTGAGCTTATCTTAGCTTCCTGTTAATGCACAGAAGCCTCACATCATCTGCATTCTTGTTTGGACAGCGCCTTGACTCTCCTGCTGCCTTTTAGTTTTCAGCCTCACTTAGCATCAAGATACAGAAGTCATGGACCCTTAAATTTTTGTCTTATCTCTGAGTTACATGAAAGTCTAGTTGACTAGACTAAGTATTTCTGTTTAATTTTGTAGGTTTTCAGGGGGCCGAGGTCTGTGAGAATAGTGGGATCTTTGACCAGCCGCAGGGATTGGGATACGCTAATGTGTACCTTAAGCTGATGGGTCAGCCCTGATGTACGTGTACCAGGCAAGACGAAAGGGGAAGGCACCAGTTTCCACAGCCCCCACCGTGGCCCGGGTCCTGCATTAGGCATTTATACATGTTCTCATGTAATGTTATCTTTCAATAACATGTAGTATGAGCCAGGCTTTACAGTAGAGGTAACTTGAGGTTCCAGCTGGTAAGTAACAAATTAGAATTCAAATGCAGGTCTGCTGACTGCAATACCCATATTCTTCATGCAGACCATACAGCTGTGCCAGACTGCCGCTAAAACCAGCGCACTAGGTATGTTTCGGCAGGCAGGCAGTCGTCTTCAGTTTTACTACTGACTAAACCAATTTCCTATTTTCTTTTTGACATTTTTTTTTGCAAGTGTTTGTTTAGTACTAAAAATGGAAGAGAGGAAATTTTTTTGGAGGGGGGAGACAGAGTCCTCACTCTGGGTAGAGTACCGTGGCATCATAGCTCATAGCAACTTCAAACTCTTGGACTCAAGTGATCCTCTTGCCTCAGGCTCCCGAGTAGCTGGGACTACAAGTGCCCAACACAACGCCCAGCTATTTTTAGAGACGGGGTCTTGCTTTGGCTCAGGCTGGTCTCCTGAGCTCAAGCAGTCCACCGCCTAGGCCTCCCAGAGTGGTAAGATTACAGACGTGAGCCAGGGCGCCCAGCCAGGAAATTCTGTTTTTAAATAAAAACTTCAATGTGGATTATAATTTTAGTCTTTTCCTACCAGGTTATTACGAAGACTACTAAGGAATATGAAAAAGCCAAAAAAAAAAAAAGTACCTGAGGGAGGTTTTTACAAGCCATGAAATCTCCATTAGGTGAGGAGGGTCCTGCAGGGCAAAGATGCAAGGAAGGGACCAGATAAGTCAGAAACTGACAGCTTTTTCTGTGACATCTTCCTTGCATTATTGGGGAGGTTTCCCTCCTGCCTCACAGGATACCCAGGAATGTTCTAAGCAAATACCAGAAGCATAAGCTGCAGAGTCAGAGAATTCATGAGAGAAAACTCAGTGTCTCATAAGAGGGTAGTGAAGGTTCCAGTGATGAGTCTGGCATTGGTTGGTTGGAGGAGTGTAGTTAGCCATTTGATCCAGCCGTTTGGTGACTGTCTTTACGTTGGGAGGAAATAGTAATCTATCCCAAGATGTTCTATGCCCTGGCTGGCTGCTTTGCTTTGTGATTATTATCTCAGACATTGTGCTCTCTGTAGTACTTCTGGAACTCCTGACCTCAAGCAGGCCTTCCAAACTGCTAGGATGACAGACATGTCATTCCCAATACCATGAGGACTATGCCACCTGGCCGTCTGCACTGTTTCTCAAAGCCTGATCATTTACCCATGGACTGTTACAATTTAAAACCTTGGTTTTAAATTGGTTTTACTTTTAAACTTAAAGTTGTTTTTTGTTTTTTTTTTAGGACAATGCCTAGGCATTTAGAACAATGCCTTCTTGTTCTGTTAGTGTATCTGAAGGAAATCATGGCAGTCTTCAGATTTGAGGCAAAGAAAGAGGCAGAGATTAAAACAAATGATGGGACAACACCAACTCCATTTTACAAACTATTTTTGCTAAAAACACAAAGTGTCGCTCATTTTTTAATACAAAAATCTAAGTCATGGCTTGGCGCCTGTGGCTTAACGGGCTAAGGTGCCAGCCACATACACCTGAGGTGGCGGGTTCGAATCCAGCCTGGGCCCGCCAAACAACAATGACGGCTGCAACCAAAAAATGGCCGGGTGTTGTGGCGGGCGCCTATAGTCCCAGCTACTTGGGAGGCAGAGGCAGGAGACTCGCTTGAGCCCAGGAATTGGAGGTTGCTATGAGCTGTGATGCCACAGCACTCTGTCCAGGGTGACAGCTTGAGGCTCTGTCTCAAAAAAAAAAGAAAAAAATCTAAGTCGTGATAACACGTGGACACTCTTATCGTTTGATAAAGAACTTCCTCATTAAAGTTATTGAAACATCCCCTTACATTTCTGTTTTTATAGATTCTTTCTCCTCTATGAGTAAGTACCCTTAAACCAACCAAAAAGCACAGCTACTAAACAACTGCACAAAAGGACGCTGCACATTCCAATCTGGCAAAGTATTCCAGGATTGGACCACCCCCAACCAAGTCAAGCTCTGCCAAGAAGTCATTACTTTTAATATTATTCAGAAATAGTCTTTTCGGCTTCTATTCAAATCACAAATGTCAAACTCTGTGGTCCAAATTGATGATGATTTATAGTTACATTTTCTAGTAACTCAGCATTTTAATCTTCCTGGAGACAGACCGGAAGTTTTTGTTTGTTCCTGTTTATATGTTCATGATCTCACCCCCCAAAAAGAGAATGATCCCTAGCTGACCCAGTGTGGTTTTCGTAGAGTGAGTAAGTTTATGTTACTAATATAAGCTAGCAAAAGCAGATTTCTCAGCATAGTAGGGTAGATGAGATGGGGTCTTTAATGTACCTTTGGCTGATGGAGACTTCTAGTTGGTAAAAACAAGCTGATTGATAGTGACATGCCATTGGCTAGGGGGTTGAGGGCACTTACAAAATCTGGGACTGGTAAGAGTTGGAACAATATTCAGTTTTACTTTTTTCCATTCACATCAAAGGCTAGAGGTATAGGAAGACACCCATTTCTTTTCTCCTGGCCAACATATGCCCCTTGTCCTTGGCATAGTCCTCATGATGTTGGGAATGACATCTATTCTTTAGTTCTGAAGCAATGATCGTGCAGTAAGATGGGTCTTAATTTATTTTTTATTTTTTTTATTTTTTTGTTGAGACAGAGCCTCAAGCTGTCACCCTGGATAAAGTGCTGTGGCATCACAGCTCACAGTAACCTCCAATTCCTGGGCTCAAGCAAGTCTCCCGCCTCCGCCTCCCAAGTAGCTGGGACTACAGGCGCCTGCCACAACACCCGGCCATTTTTTGGTTGCAGCCACCATTGTTGTTTGGTGGGCTGGGGCTGGATTCGAACCCGCCAGCTCAGGTGTATGTGGCTGGTGCCTTAGCCCGTTGAGCCACAGATGCTGAGCCAATTTATTTGTTTATTTCTTTTCTTGCCCATTCTTTCCTCAGGGCTTATTCATTTGGGGCTTTGGGTTTATAATCTTGTATTTCCTTATACAATTGCGCTAAAAGGTAAGCTTACATAATCGCTAAGTCATGGAAGAAGCCCAAGTGCCCATTGGCCCACGAATGGATTAATAAATTGTGGTATATGTACACCATGGAATATTATGCAGCCTTCAAAGAGAGATGGAGACTCTACCTCTTTCATGTTTACAAGGATGGAGCTGGAACATGTTCTTCTTAGCAAATTATCTCAAGAATGGAAGAAAAAGTATCCAATGTACTCAGCCCTATTATATAACTAATATATAGCTTTCATATGAAGGCTATAACCCAATTATAGCACAAGAATGTGGGGAAAGGGGCAAGGGAGGGGAGGATAGGTGATGGGAGGGTAATTGGTGGGACCACACCTACTGTGCATCTTAGAAGGGTACAGGTGAAACTTAGTCAATGCAGAAGAAAATGACATGAAGGCTATGTTAACCAGTTCAATGAAAATATTTCAAATTGTATATAAAACCAGCACATTGTACCCCATGATTGCATTAGTGTACACAGCTATAATTTAATTAAAAAAAAAAAAGTAAGCTTAGTCCTGAGTGTAAAAATAGTAATCCCCCCTCAAAAGTTAATGGAAAGATTATATAATCTCCATACTTGTCTGAGCTACCTTTGGCCACAGAGCCCTCCAGGCACTTCCTACCTTGGCGCTGTCTTGCTTTATAAGCCCCACTACTCTGCTGCCTATCTCCTAGGGCAGTGTTAGAATTTCTGCTCTCAGTGACTTCTTAAAAATAATTGCTTGTTGCTTTTGTTGCTTCTTTTGCTAGAAGATTATGGGACTCATCAGTGACCACTGAACAGCAGAATTGAAAATCTGCATGAATATTTACATACTTTTCCTTAAGAAAACTCTAATCTGAAGTATCAACCTGGAAACCAAATTCTCAATTGCTCCAGTGATTTCAGTTTGTGTCCTTGTCCCTCCAAGGACTCCAATCACTTTTGTTAGTCCTTGTGTAACAGGCCGTAACAAGCAAGTGATTTGCCCTGGTGACCCAGCAAATCATCTGTGTATCCAATTACTATTTATCTACTATTACCATTACTATGCAATTTATTTATCTACTATTTACTGTTATCAAACATCACAGAGTAAAAAAACAAAGTAAAACTTACTCAGTGACCTGTTTGTTAGCTGTCTAAAAACATATAACAAGGATGTCCCCACTTTCTAACTTGCAGGCTGGCTGAGGAATATTAATGGACAGAGACTGGTGAGAACGAGAGACGTGGCTGCTGTTTCTGTCCCCTAGTATGTCCTGGTAGTAAAAATGTGTCATGTGCAACTGCAGGAGAAGGGAAAACACTAACATGGCAACAGTCCTGCCAGGCGTGGTGGCACCTGTGGTGCCCGCTGCTCGGGAGGCAGAGGCAGGAGTTAGAGACCAGCTTGGGCAACATAGCAAGACTTGGTCTCTAAAAATAAATAAGTAAATAAAAATTAGCCTGGTGTGTGGGGCACACGCCTATAGTCCCAACTATTTGGAAGGCTGAGGCAGGTAGATGGCTTGACCCAGGAGTTTGAGGCTGCAGTGAGCTGTGATCATGCCCACTGCACTCCAGCCTGGGCAACAGAGGTTTCTTTATAAAAAAAATTTTACTTTTTTCTTTCTGTTTTTTCATTGTGTTGCTCTAGTCCCATTGAGTTTCCTCTCACACTCATTACAATTAGTTTAAAATTATCTTGACGTTATTTTCTATACTTTAAAGCAGCGGTTCTCAACCTGTGGGTCGTGACCCCTTTGTAACAATGAAAATACATCCTGCATATCAGATATTTTATATTTAAAATTACAGTTATGAAGTAGCAACGAAAATAATTTTATGGTTGGGGGTCGTCTGACCACAAGATGAGGAACTGTATTAAAGGGTCACGGCATTAGGAAGGTTGAGAACCACTGCTTTAAAGAAACCTCTTCCTCCTAACTTCTCAAGTAAGGTAAAAAAAAAAAAGGTTTTACACGTGGCCTTTGGAGGCACACCCAAGGATTTATTGTTGGCATCCAAAGTGCTGACTTAAATCCTGCACTTGGAAGGAATACTCACTGGTATTCACCCAGGGGTGACTCCATGAAGACAGTGAATTTTTAAAGTCGGTATTCTGATCGGTTAAGCTTGCCTCTCAGAGAAGTTGATTTGTTTCCTTTGAAAATGCCCCTCTCACTGCTTTACATCACAGTTGCCTGACAGAAGCCCCCACACTAGTTAAAGCCAACCCTTTGTCTACTGCATACCCACACAGCAGCGAGTAACAGCTCTCAGTTCATGCCTACAGACCGAGAGGCCTGCAGGGTCCCATGGGCCCCCCACCACATCTGGGCATCTGTTGGCTCATCCTCGCTCTCAGCGGAGCACTGAGAAGACAGAAGCAGTCAGAATCTCGCTCCCCCGGGCTCCCACCTTGGTATGTGCCCTCCTACCTGCTCTGGGGGCTGTTCTCTGCTTCCCCTGCAGGTGGATTCTTCATGCTCCTAAACCATCTGGACTGATCAGATCCCTCTTGCCTACTCAGAGATACGAATTCAACAACTTACCCTCTCTTCCATGCAATTCCTACTTTGCCCCTCTCTGCAGGATTCTCATTAACCCATAAATATGCTGTTTCCTTTTCCAACTTAAAAATACAACTGAAAGAAACCCTTTTTCAACCCTTTGCAGCCATCCTCAGCCATCCTCTCCAGCTATAATCCCCTTCTTTCCTTTTACTCCCTTTTATAGCTAAATTTCTTGAAGGAGATGGAATGGCCTCTTTGTCTCCTCCTATCCTGTCCTGAAGGCTTTTGCCCTGCTGTGTCCGTGAGATAGCCCTTCCAATTGCTAAATCGAATGGGCAATTCTCAGTTGAATTACTTCAAGTAATTACTTGAATTAATTCAAGTTATCTTACTTGAATTTCCAGCAACATTTGATACTGTCAGGCAACCTGCATCCTTGAAACACTGTTCCCATATCTCCAGCCTCTAAAGTTAGAAGTGTGCCAGTATTCCGTCCTTACATAACTAACTTTCTTTGTCTACACTAATGACCTATGATCTCATCCAGACTTGTGGCTTTTAATGCCAGCTATACGGTGATGACTCCAGCCTAGACTTCTGTCTTGAACTTCAGACTGTCATGTCCAGATCACTAGCATGCCCCAAATCCCGATAATTTCCCCTCAATCTGCTCCTCCTATATAGTCTTTCTGATCAGCATGCGAAAGCTCTATCCTTCCAGTTACTCAGGCCAAAATCTTAAGACTCATCCTTAGCTTTTCTTCTGTGATATCCACAGCCAACCCATGAGCAAATCTGTCAGTCTGTGAGAATCCAGACACTTCTCACCGCCTCCTTTGCTACCACTCTGGTCTGGGCCACCACCCGGCCTCACCTGAGTCATAGCAACATTTCACCAATCCTCCTGCCTCCTCCATTGTCTCTTAACACAGCAGCAAAAACGAACCTGCTCTGTTAAGTCAGATCAGTTACTCCTCTGCTACAGCAGGTAAGACAGAAAGATAAGGCCCTCGTGATGGCCTCCCAGGCCTTATGTGAACTGAGGACCCCTTCTTGCCCTCCTGGCACACTAGCCTCCCTGCGTTTTTCCCACACGTTGGCCACATGGCTGCCTTGATTCCCTCTGCCCGACTCTTCCCTCTGCCCGATTCTCTTCCCTTATGGCAGCAGGGGTCACCTCGTTTGCCTTTGGCTTCTGCGTTAATGATACCTCTGTTCAAATCAGCCTCACTCCTGATTGTGTAAGTAGTAGATCTCTCAGCATCCTGCATTCTCTTTCCCGTACTGTAGTTTTTGTAGCACTTACCAACATTCATTTGATTTATATTTACTTGTTCATTAACTCACTTTTCTTCTCTCACTAGAATTAATTTCAGTGTTCACTGCTGTATCCCTAGTCACTAAAACAAAACCTGGCCCACTGCAGGCACTCGGGTATTTGCTGACTGAGTGAAATGTGATTAAAACTCTTGCCATACAATTGGAAATCCACATTAATTCAGTGTAAGAACGCTGCATGGGCTGTCTCTCGTAGCACAGGTGAATTTTCAGTTTTCCTTACCCACTGCTTCACACCAGTGAGCTGGGCCAAGTAGTAGTACAAAGACTGGGTTGTCTTTTCCCACATCACGTAAGAGCTGCCAAGAAAAGCAAGATCCCAGACGGGCCTCAGAGAGGGATCAATGTGTCCGTCACTGTCTGAGAAGGAGAGGGGGAAAGAACGTTTATTAATACAAATGCTGTCAAAGGCATTTTTCCAGGCAAAATTTCAGAAATTTCAATAATGACATAGAGTGTGAACCCAATTGTACCAGTCCTCTCTGTTACAGCAAAGCCTTGAACCAGACATATAATCTGTTTGTGTCTATTTCTATGTTAGTATTGAGATTTGGTGGGGGCTGTCCAGAAAGTATCCAGCCATGTACACTAGGAAAAGTCGGGACACACGTGGCCGGACACTTTCTGGACAGCCCTTGCATATGCTTCATTCAGTTTGCCACTCTGAGGAAATCTGTTATAAACAGTGTGATGAGTGTGTGCTGCACTATACGCGTGCACAGTAAGAATTATGGCGATATTTAAAGTTAATCTCAAGTCTTGTCTGTTGAGAAGTATTTTTAGTTAGGTTGAAAGAGTCTGTCCATGGTCTCCATGTTACCTTTCGGTTTGGGTCACCAGTCAATGAATTGCATGGTCATCTGCCCTTCTCTAACTGTTGGCCTTAAAGCTGGTCGATGTGTTGGCAGCTTCTCTGTTACTTGCTTTGAACACACAGAGTGATCGGTTGGATTTTTCCTATGGCATTGTTTTTGGACCCCAAATCTTTTAAATTCAGCAAACATTTTTAAAACTATACTTAATATTAGACACTGCTAGAGGTAGGGATTCAATGATTAGTGATAATCTTTTGTGATTTTAGGAACTCAAATTTTTCTGAGTCATTAATTTATGGGACGATTGTACATGGACCATCATTTTGTGCAGTTTTGCAGAGCTGTATCAAGTCTGTGTTCATAGTCTGTATTAAGGCCGAATAAGGGCACAGTGGATGAGGAATCCTGACAAGCTTATTGGGAAACTGATCCTTCTTGGTAAAGTCATCTTCAGCCTAAGTTCTGTTCTGTATTGGTAGAATTTGACTTTGCTGGGTTATTCTAGCGGGCAATTCAAAGAGCATTCACCAACTGCCTTGTGCTGTGGGGGATACAAAGACGGGCCCCATCCTGCACGTGTGGATACAGAGACGCAGCTGACACGCTGCTAAGAGGGGAGGAGCAGGGAGCGGAGCGACAGCAGGGGAGGGAGAGGTGTCTTTGGGCCGGAGAGGTTTGGGAAAGGTTCACAGACGTGAGATTTTTGCTGGGCCCCGAATTCCTGCCGTGTCTGTGGGGTGGGAGTAAGAGAGTGAGCTCATGAGGGTAGGAAGGCCCTGGGTGGGTTTAGGCTCAGGGACTGGTCCTGATAGGCTATAAACTATTAATGTATCCGCACCAGACCATGCCTGGCCTGTGTGGGGTGCAGGGTGGGCGTGGATGTTGGTTCAGCAGTGAGTGTGGGAAGATGACTCTTGCAGCTAGTGCTGGACAGACAGAACGGGGAGACTGAGACCTGAGGGTCTGGGTGGGGGACGGTTCAGTGATCTCAGGGAGGAGGACGACCAGTATGGAGGGAGAGGCACTGGGTTTAGAGAAGACCAGATGGGTCCACCCAGGACTCTAGACATAGACTTGATAGGAAACGGCAAGTTATTAAATGTTAGGGGATGAGTTGACAATGACCAAGGTCTCGAACCAGCTTTAGAGTAGTAATACATGTACTACGAAGTAAATGAAGCCCAGAATGTGTAGACCTTTGGGGTGAAATAAGTTGAATTTGGTATTAACTGTGTTAAATGCAGTGTCAAGAAAGCCCTACTGTAAAGTACCACAGATTGACAAGAGTGAGGAGCATGAAAGACCATGGGCTGGGTGATCTGGGTAGTCCCTGGTGACCCAAGATACAGCAGTTCTAATTATGAACACAGAGTAGAAGTCACATAGGAAGAGGCTGAGGATGAGGCAGTGTGTACAGAATCTACTTTCTATGACTTGATCATCAGAGCTCTGATCTTGACCATCCTCTGGGGCAACAGAAGGAACTGGTTGACAGAAGCTTTCAAAGGTGGGAAGGACATTGAGGGACATTCCAACGTTATGGAAGAAGCCAGAGAAGCTAGAATCAAGGGCATTACATGTAAATGAAAAGGAATCTTAGAAGAAAAGAAAGAGTTGGGAAGATTAGAGACTTCTTGATGTAGAAAGAAATCGCGGAATCTAATGTCTCTATCTCAGCAAAACAGGATCAAAACTATCCCTGAAGGTGTATGCTGCCAGGCCATGCTCTGGGCTGTGAAGAAGTAGACAAATGTGGAGCATAGTAAGAGACTTAGAAATGAATAATTAGCAGCATTGAGGGCTCAGCAGTAGGGGACTATTTTTTAGAAGAAACAACCTATTGAGAATAAACCAAAAAGGTGTTTGTTTTCCTGCACTGTCTGCATCTTTTTTTTTTTTTTTTTTGCAGTTTTTGGCCGGTCCTGGGTTTGAACCTGCCACCTCAGGCATATGGGGCCAGCGCCCTACTCCTTTGAGCCAAAGGTGCCGCCCTGTTTTCCTGCACTGTCATCATTCATAGTTGCATGGTTCATCTAAGTGGGTGTTTTTTCGTTCCATAATGCTTTCCTGTTGATTAATATCCAGGTGCCTTCAAATGCAGAACTGAGCAATTTTAGCCTCTCCATTGGTCTGTTCTAGGTCATTGCCTTCACCTGGTAATGCTGTTTTTCTGCCAGCATAATAGTCCACAGGGGGCTATGACTCAGGTGTCTACTCTTGGGCAGAGTGTCACCATTGTATGAATGAGTTTGTTGTTCCTTCCTGGTATGAGCGGTGGAACCATAAGGATTTCAGAACATTGTGCAAGGCAGGACTCCGGATTCACCATCTTGATAGTGAGAAACACCAACGTGTTTCTCGTTATACTTTTTTTTGGAGGTAGTAGTCTTAAGCTACTCGCCCTGGGTAGAGTGTTGTGGCGTCATAGCTCATAGTAACCTCCAACAATCCTCTTGCCTCAGTTTTTCTATTTTAGTAGAGACGAGGTCTAACTTTTGCTCAGGCTGGTCTTGAACTCGTGAGCTCAAGCTATCCACTTGTCTCAGCCTCCAGAGGGCTGGGATTACAGGTGTGATCCCCCGCACCCGGCATTTCTTGTTACACTTTTTTTGAGATAGAGCCTCAAGCTGTCACCCTGGATAGAGTGCTGTGGCATCACAGCTCACAGCAACCTCCAATTCCTGGGCTCAAGCGATTCTCCTGCCTCTGCCTCCCAAGTAGCTGGGACTACAGGTGCCCACCACAACGCCCGGCCATTTTTTGGTTGCAGCCGTCATTGTTGTTTGGCAGGCCCGGACTGGATTTGAACCCGCCAGCTCAGGTATACGTGGCTGGCGCCTTAGCCCGTTGAGCCACCAGCGCCAAGCCATCTTGTTATACTTTTAAGAGGTTTCCCATCCTGCTTCTGTCCGTTGACTGAAAACTTCCTTTCTCCAACTCATTGTCACGCTTTTCATCTCCCGGTGCTGCTGTGGGTTTAGATTTGTGACATCAGAGCCCTTTACCCCAGAAGATAACTGAGGTATGGTGAACACTGAATAGTGAGGACATTGGAAAGGACCTTGCTTACTGCGCCGTCATGGTATTACCTGGGCAGAGGGGACGTGAGCTGACTATTCACAGGCCCACAGACATTCACAGGCCCTCAGTCTTTCCCTCCATGCGCCGTTTACTGGAGTTCGTCTATAGCATGTTTACGAATTATGTACTCATAATAAAAACCAGACAACTTTTTTGGAGGGAGGAAAAACAATGGGAAGCAAGATGTTTTGAAATGGATTAGGTCTTGCAACTGACCAGGCCTCCTACAGTGGTCCTTGGATTGATAAAATACTGAACGGAATCTGCTGAGATGTGAACTGGCTAAAATTTGCTTTGTTTAAAACCAAATCTTTTCAATTTTAAGTATCATTTATGGACAGGCACTACATAGCCCCATTAAATGTCTCTCCTGAATTTACTATGACAGTAAAACTTGTAAGTTTTTTATGAAACATTTGTGGCTCAGTGAGTAGGGCACTGGCCCCATATACCAAGGGTTGTGGGTTCAAACCCAGCCCTGGCCGAACTGCAACAAAAAAATAGCTGGGCGTTGTGGCGGGCGCCTGTAGTCCCAGTTACTCGGGAGGCTGAGACAAGAGAATCACCTAAGCCCAGGAG